>CAJUYH010001765.1:18639-45687 GCA_910591685.1 Galerucella tenella
TATAGTAGATTATTTGAATATACGAAGATAGAGTATGTTCCATTAGTAAAAATTAACGTCTTGCATATCTGCATTCATGTCGCCATGAATATTTATGTTTATCTCTGTATATTTATGTTTATCTCTGTACCTTGGTAAAATATGTAATGTTGATACACCCATTTTTACCAAGAGCTTCACAGTGCATCACAATAATAATATATAAATTTTTATTTTATCTTTATTCTTTACTTTTATATTTTTTTTCCTTCTATGTTTCAGAAATGATACATCTTTCATCACGTAATGCAGAATAATTCATCGGCCAAAATGCACTTTTTCATCTTTACGGTATGTGAACAAAAAAAAATATTATTTAATATGTAAATCGATAATTAATTTGACGTCATAAGTATATATATATATATATTTGACCAAACTGCATTCAGTACATATATGTAGTATAGCAATTACCGTGAACTGAAATTGGAGCACGCCACGGATTTTCTGAGGGAAATCCATTATCGGCTCTATATCAGAACTGATGGTTGAGTTTTAGGGAAAATAAAGACTAACACTACTCATCCAACCACGTTTTATATACCAACATGATGAAATCCCACAGCGTCGCTCGATTTTGCATCAATCAGCGCAACCGACGCGTTTGTTGGCGGAAATTTTTAATAGAAAAGCTCAGCACTGATATAGATATATGCCAGTCATTGCGTTTTATATCGCGCGCTATCAACCCCCTCAATGTGTACATTGACATCATCGTTCACATACCGTCAACATATCCGTCTACCATCGTATCCAAACGTTGCCAAATACCAGAAAAAAAAAAAAAACAAAATAAAAAAACGAATAAAACCATAAAGAATAATGTCCAACGGCAAAACAACTCGCAAATACTCGAGATTTTTGGCGGAAAAAGTTTTGGCATATCCGCCATGAATAGATAATAAAAATAGGGGGTAATAATAAAAATCAGAAAAGTCGATAATATGAAAGAAAAAAAAAAAGAAAAAATGATAAAATTGCAATGAAAATGACAAAAGTCTGGAATTTTACTTGTGAATATAATATTGGCGGGAAGATGCGCACGTAGAGTATCGACCTCGAGTAGATGAGAACTGCTGCAGAGAAAGAGAGAAACATTGAGTGAGAGGAGACACAGTGTGTCGTCAAGAGCCAGCCAATGTGGCGCCCAAATGAGTACTATGACGCTACCGCGTGAGGGCGCGCGCAAGTGCCACAAAGACAGTTGGTATACGCGATGTTATATAGATCGAGAAAGAATGTTGGAGAAGGATAAACGTGACTCAAGAGGGATTGCGAGGCGACTGGTTACATCATCCGATATGGGACTCAGGGGAAGACACGACGTTGCTGTTCACCTCATGTCTTTCAGCCACGTAGACAATTCATTTGTCGTAGAAATTCTATTCGTTTTATTTCTTTTCTTTACTTTTTTTTTTTCGTGGGGGTTCGCCAGGGACTTTACTCATATCTTCTTCATAAGTTGCATGAAAGTAAGAATGAATCATTCCGGGAGAGATGAAAAATAAAGTATGACATTGCTCATTATATCTGTATCCACTGTCGGATAATATTTTATACACAACTGAAAGTAGATAAAAAAAAAAAAAAAAAGAAAAAAAGAAAAAAGAAAATTACTGGAGGAAATTATAATTTATATTAATGTATGCTAAAGCACTAGTCTAGCAACAACAACATGGGAACAACATTGGACAATTTGTAATCGTTTGTCGTCAGGAAATTACACAGCATAAACACAGACTAACTGCCATCTTATTTAAATGAACCAACGACCCACCCAACATTTCATAATCTTACAAAACGAATTGGCCACACCAAAAACTTTGTCCTCACACAAACCTCGTTGAAATATTGACTTACTCTTCGCGCTCCTCATTCTCCCATCCACTCCCCCCATACTCACTCATCCCTATTTTTCTTTTTCTCATTCCGATATTCTTTCTTTCCACGTGCTACCCATAATACTGCGTGAAAATACATTGCTATTTATACCCATAACGACGCCACTAAGTAATCCTCTTTGAACAATTCATCAAAGCTTCTCCCTTTCACCCCCTAAACAACTGCTGTGATGACAAGAAACTTTCTTCCTTTCTTCCTCTTTTATTGATATTTTTATTTCATTTCGAAGATAAGCCGAATTCCATCCATTTTTACGTCTCATACCAACTTCCCATTTATACTATTATTATTATTATTGTTGTTGTTAGTTTAACCAGGAATTTTTTTTTATATTGAAGTTGGGGCAGACAACACAATTTTTTTTTGTATTGTTGAATTTTCAATATCACGTTCATTCAATATCAAATATCGACGAAGAAAATGACGTATAGTGTTCACTTTTATTGTTCACATATCAATCGTTTATTTTCAATTGACTGTGTATCAAACATATTGTTGTAACATTTTTTTTTTGTATTTTTACTCGTTGGCCTCTCAAACCGCTCGAATTGACATTAAAAGATAAAGTGCATTATTCTCGTGTTACTGTTGATGATTGTACAGCAGTAGGGGATCGATACATATATATCGAATGGTGTTGTATACAGACGTGTATATACTATACATATATATATATATATATATATATATATATAGTAAGTATTGCTGAGTATTTAGCACAGTGGGTGCAACCAGTCAGGGTGGCTGACCTTACAGCCACTGTAACTCCTCAAGCGAATGGAAGTAAAAGTTTGTGCGACAAACTCGTTGTGCAGTTTTTTAAGGTGGAATGAAAATAGTATAAGAGGCGACAAATTGTCGCGTGAACATTGAGACTTTTCAATATATATTACGTAATAAATTCTATCTTATGTACTATTTTTATCTTTTATTTTCTCTCATTCTTCTTCTTCTTCGTTTTCTTGTTTATTGTTTTTTGTTTTTTTTTTCCACAAGTAATGGAATATACTTTTGACAGCGATAATTTTTGTAAATATTTCCATGGTTTATTGTACTCGATTTTTTTCGTTAACGTGAAGAAAGAAAAGAAAGAAAAATTGCTCAACATTCTGA
Organism: Galerucella tenella; assembly: GCA_910591685.1. Lineage (NCBI taxonomy): Eukaryota > Metazoa > Arthropoda > Insecta > Coleoptera > Chrysomelidae > Galerucella > Galerucella tenella. The sequence goes on from CAJUYH010001765.1 coordinate 21,694, forward strand.
TGTGGATGATGCGATTGTATATATATATATATATATATATATATATATATATTTATAAATCTTTTGCCGTCATGAATTTCACCCTCTGTAGTGTTTTTACATGCCAAAAATCGCGCGGCCACAGCCATCCACTCGCTATACATTCCTTTTATCTTCTATGTCTATATTCTCTACCCTCTTTCATTTTTGCCACCCTTTATTCACTCTATGAATACGTATATCCGTAGTTTGGCGCCAGGATGGCTGATGTTCTTTGGCGTTATATCTACATTTATATAGATAGACACATTTAACAGTTGAGGTTATGAAGCACAAGAGTGAGGTCAAAGCACGATAAATGTAATGCAAGACGATGGGGAACAATTAGATTTGTATGCCAAGAATATATATATATATATACATATATATAAAATGAGGAAATAACAATAAAAACCCGTAAAACATAACGATTGAAGCAACGATGATGGAAATGAGGGGCGGAAGAGAGGAGAGAGAAGGAAAAGAGCAACAAAGATAACGATAGAATAAATTCTCCAGTCATTCATTGTAAAAATGAAATATGATGTTTCATCCTTGTAGGAACTTGACTTTAATAAAATAAAAAATAAAAATAACAAAAAGAAAAAAAAATAAACTACACTGATGGAAATGTTGTTGACTCTCCATCTGACAAAAGCTGATGAGAAATGAGAAGTAAAATTGAAAGGCAGAATTGAAACCATCTAAATTGATTAAAATCACCTTCTTTTCTTGCATTTCCTTTTTTTTTTTTTTTATTATTTCATAAATATATTTATACAATTGTACAACTTTTTATTCAATAAATCCGTTTTCAGATAATGGCTAATGATTAAAATTTAACAAAGAATGGAATTTTTAATGATTCTCAGAGTCTTAAGACGTTTCATTATTTTCTTTTTATTTCTTCTTACAATAATTTTATCAGTTTGTCTTTACATTTCGTTATTTTTTTTCCTTTTTTTTTTTTTTTCATTTTCCTCCACCACTTGCAATACTTTTGTTCGTATAAACATCCGTATTATCCAGAGCTTTGCAATAACTATATTTATAAAGTGCATCCGTGGAATAGAGGATGATGGCTACAGTTGTATCGCGTGCAACTGGAAGGTGTGCAACTGACAGGCCAACCACACACGTCCATGGGTTAAGCTACAAAGTTGATGTCTGTTGAATTGGCAGCCATAACACGTTTATAATATCACTAGCTACATAACACCCAACTATACATACAAACGTTTATACAACTGTCGTAATGATAAAGCCTCCCACTGACATTGCCAATATGTGCGCTGTAACCATTTTTGCTTTTATATCACTCGAGCTTACAAATATATACGAGCGGAAGATTTTGACGATTCACTAAACAGATGTTTGTTGATACACTTTGCTAGTAGAATTGCAAATCGATGCTCATTCCAAAACCCATGGGACGAATATCATACAATTTCGGATATACATAATCGCTCTTGCGCATCACTTCGGCAGAAACTCATTGGCGAACTTGTGCTTGAGATACATCCATATGAATATATATATATATTGGTATGCAATCGAGCGGTACCAGCCGCTTGGGTGAAACGAAACTCGCGTCGTCGTCACGAAAACGTCAAAAGATATCCTGAATTCCCATCAGCTTTGATGGGCGTTTGTGAAATTGTTTACGAAGACTTTAAGTCGTCCCGCGACCAAATGAAAAAGTTGAAATAAAATACAGTAGTGAACTGTTAGCAGGAAAATATATATATTTGTATGTATATGTATATAAATAATTTACTCCTACAGTTTGTCTTTCATGTGTTTGTTAACATTTGTGAAAGACACAAGATCGATAGGAGACTGTGCTCTTGAGGTTACCGCACATGTTTGGAAAGTGCTTGTATGTCTGTGTATGTGTATTTGGATGGGTGAAAGTAATTCAATTTCCAGCGACATAAAAACAGAACTGAAAATGACAGATGCGTATAAGGAGGTTATTGAAAATGTGGTTCGATGTGCTAGTGAAATAGATGTGAAATGGTGGTTGTATAAACAAGCAGATAGTGCAATGTGGAAAAACGGAAAATGATGAAAGGATGGGGAGCATAAGAGACTGCAGCACATCGGCAAGTTTTCTGCAATACTCTTTGGTTTTTCGATGTGCAAAACCCACCCGGACGCCAGATACGAAGTTGCGTCGCCGCCATGGCGCCTTTGAATTTATTTTCTTTCTGATGTGCATTTCCCAGCTCTCTCTACTTTGCCATATTCTCTCTTTCTTCTTTATTCTTTCCATAGAATAGTAAAGAGTACATTTCTTTGTACAATATATAGAAACACATATTGACACTCACACTGTCGCTTATGTAAATGTAGCACAGTCACATTTTAAATATTCGTGTTTTTCTATTTGACAATTTATTTTAGTTCAATAAATAGAGTGATATTTTTTTGAATTATAGATAGAGTACGTGTGGATGTTTAACAATCACAATTCTTTTTAATTAGATGATGAAATGTTCTTTCCAATATTTTCTCTTTTTTATATAGATTTTTTTGTTTTATCTTGTCTTCTTTTTATTTTACTCAACCTTATTCAATGGTAATTGAAAGCACTCACAGTAATTATGCAGCGGAGTGAAATAAAATTTGACGTATAATATTGTTGTCGAATGAGTAAAATTTAATTTGATACTTGTGAAATTCACCAGGAAAATTAACGAATCCAATTGAACGAATAATCAAATAGTTGGTGTGATTAAAAATTGTTCATTCAATTAATGGGGACAACAAATATATATCTATAGCAAATAGAAAGGGTGAAAGTGAAGCAAATTGAAACTAGTTGGAAGAAATGAAACAAAAAAAAAAACACAAATTGTGTGAGTGGAGTTGAAATGAAAGTTGACTTCATTACTGCTTCAACAAATTTTATAACTGAACGTGGTAACGGATTAAGAGTTGGCACGTGGTTGTAAGGAAAAGGGAATTCTTGAGTGGAAATCATTTAGTATAATGTCGGTGTCACGGATACAAGAGTATAGAGAGGAAAAAAAATAGAGAATAACGATCGTGTCACTGGGAGAGGCCGACACACACGATAAAATCCAGCCAAACGATTCTCAGGGGTGCTCTTTTCGCTCTGTATTCTCATCCACACTCTCATCTCTCAGCTAATACTCTCTATATATAAAACAAATTGCTTTTAATGCTCTATTTAAAATTCACTATTGCCATTCTATTTTCACATGCACTTTCTCTCGATTTTACCATTAATTAATTCAAATATGAATTATTGACGTTCATTCTTTGTTGATATATATAGTCAATAAGTGAATTGAATGGATAGTGAAAAAGGTCAATCAATAGGTCATTGACGATAGAGATAAAATGCAATGCAGAGAGGGAGCAATTTAAATTGAAAACACGTGCCAAGATCATTTTCGATTCCCATCAGGTCATGGTGATAGCAGTGGTGGACTTGGTGATACTTACAGTCGTACTGTATGTACGTAAAGATACAGTAGTGGAAGATAAATCTGGGTGGGACATGGAGAAATGTTTGCTCAGCTAAATGGCAGAGTAGGGACAGGTCAAATATAGGGTGAATGAATTTCGTGAGTGTGCAAGTATTACCCCATCCGCAAACCTAAATACATACATAAATGAATGACTATTCCCTCAGATTGTCTTTTTTATTATTTTGAAATTTATGCATTTACGATGATATCGTAAACAAAATATTGAAATTTCTGTGAAAACTGGGACAAAATTTTATATAATTTCTCAAAAGATTTTATTTATTTTTTTTTTTATTTCATTTATTTTCTTTCGCTCTATTTTCACTTTTATTTTTTTGGTGATTGGCTGTTGCAAAAATTTTTATTGCTATTTTAGTGTTATGTATTCAATTTGTTTTAATTTATTTGAATAATAAATTAACGTGTATAATGACAATTGAAATGTGAAAACTTCATAAATATGAAAAGAAAAGTGAAATTGTTACAAATTGAATGTATGTAAATTATTGTCTTTTCATTAGTTCGGACATTGAGAAGATAATAAGGAATAATCAGTGGAGAAATTTAGAGATAGAAATTAAATTACCTCCTATCAATTCCACAAATTCATTTCAGACATATTAAGTAGCAATAAACTTTTCGTAATTTTCAAATTATAATCAGATTTTCACTGGATCAATCGTTCAGAATTCGTCGTATTGCTTTATCATCACTTTTATTCAATAAATAAATTTTTATACAATGCAAATTGAAAATTCATCCATCACACTTTAATATATCACATTTCAAATAAATCATATAACAGTTGCAAACGAAATTAAATTGATATAATGATGTCATGAAAGATTTTGAATTTGTGCTATCGAAGATCCTTCACTGCTTCTCATTATCTTCTTGGAGTATTCGGATTATTACATAATATTCCAACGAAATGATAATAGCATTGCACCACTCATACTCTCCCAATTGGTGCTTAGTCTTCGTCTATATTTTCGCTTTGCCTGTACTGATTCTATATTTGATACCTACTTAGTTATTATCGGATTACTCACTTAATTAATTCATAATTGAAATGATGATGAACAATTTTATTACAGCAAGTCGAACAATTAGATTCTCTTCTTTCCTTTTCACTCCTAATTCATTTAATATTTTTTTTTATCACTAGTACTATTATTATTAAATTGGCAGTTATTTATAAATAATGAAAGTGGATTTAAAACAGAGTATTTGGGTTGTTGTAAATAAATATTCTAAAATTATATATTTTTATTCGTTGGCTGATGATGCATTTGATAATGTTGTTGACGAGGAAGTTTAACTGCTAAAATAGTATGGAGTGTCATACGATACTGAGCCATTTGAATTTATGCAATGCAATCAAACATATGATATATGCAAGTATATCTGTGTGAGTCAATTGCATTTGAATTTCACTCTCATTCGTTATGCATAACATTAATGCAAAATATCAAAGTACATTTGGCGCATGTGTAGCAAAGTATTATAACAATTTTAATCGTTTCATACGAGCGTGTATAAATGTAAGATGAATGATACTTAATTAATAAATTGTATAGATGTATGTGTCTATGTAAATGTAAAATGTAATAAAGTCCTGCTGGCAACAGATAACTGCAACTTTAATTGCACACAATTAATTTAGTTTCAAATAATTCATCGTGAAAACTCGAAAAAACGTTTTCATTTGCATTTTTATTCTTTATAATAATTATTTTTGAAATAATAAAATTAAATTGTGAAAGAATTGATAAGATAATGAATATGCACATGAAAAACTGTGCTACGAATTATTGCTCTTGTTTGCACATATTTAGTTCACATATATTTTTACTATACCTATATTAAAGAAAAGAAAAATAAAAAATTCTTTATTTTCATATTTTATTGTGGCATTTTCGCTTTTTCTTTTTTTTATTTGAATACATTCGGCATGAAAAGAGCGCAGCGTATGGTTTTAGTCAAATAAGATTTTGTCATGTCTCGCTACAAACATAAGTATTCAAAAGTGAAATAGAACAGAGAGGGAACAAATTTAAAATGATAAAGTAAAATATGACAGTATAAAATAAACAAGCGAGAATAAAAATGTAACAATGTTTATTTACCAATTCAAATGTAATTACAGAAACCACTACATTTTTAAACTAATAATTGCATGAATCATTGCAATTACAAGAAATAAACAAGAGTATTTATACGAAAATCCAAATAAATCATTTCCACTGAACTTTATTCAACTTTTATAACAAACAATATATTATTATTTATATAACTACATGAGCTAATATAAAAATTACTAAAAACAATAGGTGTAAATTCAGGTGGAGATGTTGCTCCCCTCTATTACCAAGTGGTTTTGCGGTTTTACACGTCACAAACCCACCTAAAACTCGTTGAGGCGTCACAAAGAGTACGTTTCAAAATTTCTATCTCCATTCTCCTGTACTTGTTTTTCTCTCATCATTTTTTTCTACTTCTCGTTATCTCACTTCTCATACATATATATATAAACGCATGGATTCACCATCGCCATACATCTACATAAATATACAGAGTGTTCATAAAGCCTCTAGGGGTATACATGAGTCTCATCGTTACGTCTCTCATTCTCATTTATACTTTATACGTATAAACCGTGAAGAGCACTGTGCGATGCCTCACAAGCAAAGTCGAAAACCACAAGGCTTCAATAGCGCCGACCCACCTGCATATTAGGGGATCCTAATGAAAGAATCCGCAATAAATCAGAGTCGAGTGGAAGGCGGTGCCGTTTTACGCGTGACCCAGCACATTCATTCAACTGCACGAGAATGAACTTCCCAATTTTTTTTCATTCTCTTTTTTACCATTTTTTTTTTATTTTTTATTTTCTTCTTTCTTTACTCTCCCACTCTCTCTCTCTCTCTCTCTCTCTCTCCCTATCTTCCATTTCACTTCTTCTTTTTCTTTCTTGTTTTCCATTTAAAAGTTTTAAAATAAGATAAATTTTATAATCCTCTTGTTAGAAAAAAATCGTTTTACTAAATATATTATCGTGAAATTTTTTTTATTATTGTTATTGAGACGATGATAATTTAATGACAGTGATAATGTTATAAGTTTGATTATTTATCAAAATTAAAATACGGTATTATATATGCAGAATATTTGTAATCAAGTTAATGGATGAATAAATATGATAGTTTGTCAATTGCTATTAATTTATATAGAATTAATGTTCTGGTTTTGGATTTTGATCGTTGCAATATTGAAAGTGGCCATGCAACAATTTCATATATATTTATTTTCAATTTATCACTCGACATTTCCAACTACCATTTCAATTACCAAAGTAATATACAATTATTTATAATTGCAAAATTATTTCATTATCTATTCACAATAAATAACGCGAAGTCCTCTATATCCCTACGATAAATTTTACACCACATAATTTTGTGCTCAAACGAAAGCATTTAAATTCGAATGTGAAATAGTCTAAAAAACCAAAAGAAAAAAAACAAAATGATGAAAAACATAATAAATCTAGATTAAATCAATTTCTATTAGAATCTCCTTTAATTAAAACGTAACTTTATCATCTTATCATTTTACAATAATTTCATATCTAATTAAAAATTGCTGGAATAATTTGTCATCAACTGCGCAAGACGTTGTGTGTGCACTCTATGTCTACTTGACATATCTACACAACCACACACTCTGTCCCTCTCTCTCTCCCTCTTTCACCCATCGTGTCTCGCTCTTTGCAATTATCTTATGCAAGGGTCTATTATTCGCCTGTGACGCATGTCTCCACAACTATACGGGTGAGACAAGCGAATAAGGGAGCGAATTCTGTCAGTGTCAGACACATGTCTCGTCGTGGCTCGTCGACGCCTTTACAATCCGTCGATACCAACGGATTGCAATTCTCCTCAGACAGACATATATATGTAGTATATATCTAAGTCCACGATCCATAGATATCGATGCAATACCTTTGTGCACACATTCCCACGTGCTTGGAATTTTTTTTATTTTTCTCTTCTTTCTTTTTTTTTATTTATCCCTCGAAACGATTATAAGAATGAAAGTGAATACGAGAAGGAAAATAAATACGAAGAATTTTTTTCTCCTCATATCTCATCAGCGATTGTTTGCATTATTGTAGGTATATAAATAGACAATAAACCATGGCAACCTGAACCTCATGTAAAAATATCATTACAAAAAGGGTCGTAATTTAGTACCTTGTAGTTATATACCAACGAGATTATCATTATTATATACAATGCACTACGTATAGGGATATTTTATATGAAGGGAATTAATCTCAAATTTCGTAACTACAAACCGTCTTACAATACACCCGCATAATATATATATATATATATATATATATATATAATTTTGTTTATATAACGTGACACAGTGATCATGATGATAATAATAATAGGAAGAAAAAGTAAAAACAATGAAAAATAAAAGAGGGAGGATAAAATATATTTTTAATTGTTGTTGTTGTTACTTTTTTTTTTTATTTATTATTTTGGTTATTGTTTGCATGTGTTCTTTTTGAATAATTAAGACACATATTGTGCTTGTTAGGGGTTACTTGAAGAGCGGTGGAAATGTGTGAAGTGTGTTTGTGTGTGTTGTATTGTACAGTAAAAGATTGTGAGAAAAGAGATACATGAAGGGAAAAATATCGAAATTCTCAAGACAGAAATTCTCTTTCACTTTTCCAGCTAGATTTCCCTAATGTCCTGACGCACGACCGTATACTCCATGGTTGAGCTTGGCTATTGCAGGATGAGAGAATGGAAGTAAATAATGTATATAAAAACAAAATGAGACGAGATTAAAATAAAATATAAGAGAGAAAGACAGCATTGAATGGCGATGAGAAGAAAAAATTTGTGCGAATAATTGGATTGAGTTCGAAAATTCTTCGAGACATTGTAGATTTATTTGAGTATTATTTCCGGACAAACCGGAAACCGGATCTGAATGCTATGCAGTTATTTATCACTTTATTGAATAAAGGTTTTATAATAATTTGCAATTTTTTATTTTTTCTTTTTTTTCCATTCAATCACGTTTTGAAACAACGCAACTTTTATCGGACACTGATTGCAATTTAACAATTTATCAATTTGCAATTGAAATAGTTGAAATTATTATTTTTACTATCTCCATATAAATATTTTGCTATATATCAATTGTTACAATTATAATTAAAATTGTTAGTAGCAGATCAAAGCAGTGAAACAAATCAAATGAATAATAAATATAAATTGATAATTGTTTTATTGCTATACTGCAAATATTTTCTTTTTTGATTTTACCATGGCATTCAATTTAATCTACCAACAAATAAAGTAACATTACGGAAATATGTTTGGATATTTAAGTATAGGTGCGATAGTGTAGAAAAGGCAATATATTTAAAGTGGAAAATTGTGAGAGATTGTGTCGATAAAAATATAAGTGGAAATATATTCCATGATGAAATTTAGCGATTAGTCTGAGGGTGCACATGGCAAAGGGATGATGAAATAGGCGCACATACCAATTCACCCCTGCAGTTTTCCCTCCTTTTTCCACCCCTCTCATCGGATACCATAATCGAGAAGCAACGGAGATGAGGTCGATTGGTTCTGGTAATGTTGCTGGGTCGCGCGTTTTGATGGCCCCAGGGTCCTCTCGCTCTCTACGAAATTGTCCTCGCACACATTCATAAATACATGTTCAACATAAATGTGTGCGATAGTGACGTCAGTTTTACGACGTAGACGGAAAGAAATAGGATTTACCGGAAATCGATGAGAATATATGAAACTCAGCCTATCTTTTTTTTTTTTTTTTTTTTTGCTTTTTCCTTTGAGGACGTGGAAAAAAAAATTTTGAAAAATGGACAGATATATCTGGATGAAATTACCACTGTTAAAGATTATTTGATTGAGATGGAAAATTTATTATTATTATTATTGTAGCTATTTTGTTGTTTATTATTGGCCGAAGGTACGCGATGTCAATTTACCTTTATTTATTGTATTATACTCGGCTCTGCGGAAGGGATAGTGAAGAAAAATAAATAAATGTGCAAAAAAGAAAAATAAAATTTTGTAGACTCAGACATACGTTATGGGAATATTACGTGATCTGTAAATTTGCTCAAAACGACAATTTTCATAGTATAACTTCACGTAGAATTAATATATCCATCTGTATATAAAATTCTTTTCACGTTCCGATTTGCCTGATGTGATATTTCATGATTTAATATTTAGTATTTCCTTTTTTTTCTACACGAAAGTTTTTTTTCTTTCGTAGCTTTATCAATTTTTTTTTTAACATTCGTTGATACAATTACGATATTCACATCCCATCATCGAATGATTGTATTTTTATTTTTTTTTTTTATGAATGGGTGAAAATTCAATTTATATTTTTATATAAAGTATATATATAGATATACCATGAAACTTAGTGGAATAAAATTTTTTATTCTTAACTAAAGTGGAGCACTTGAAAGTGGTGAACGTCTAAATCGATTGAACTGGTGCTAGTAAATTGTATATACCTATTGGAATTGGATAATCCTGCGGTATCGAATGGATTAAGTGGGAAATATGGAGCAACAGTGATAGAGAAAATATATTCTCGCCACACAAATGTTTCACACTATATATATGTGTACATGTATTCAAAGCTTACACTAACACAATGTTAGCAGCATTGTATATACTACGTTTTTATGTACTATGTAAATCTCAACCATATGCGATTGATCTTTTAGAAAAAAAAAAAATAATAAATAAATAAATCGTGTCTCTCACTATGAGCAAAAATGAATTGACGTAAATTATTCATTTGAACATGTATTTTATATTCGCAAAAAGCTAATTCTACTCGATCAATCATTTCATTGATTTATGTATTCCAATATTTATTCGAAGATGAAAGAATAAAAGGGCGGGCGAAAAATAAAAAAAAAGAATAAAAGGTAATTTTAATATTGTCGTAGAAATTTTTAAATGAATAAATAATATGGGAGTTGTACGGAAAATTTTCCATATTAAATCAATAAAATGTGGCAATTTTGGATACTCAGTGAATTCACATTGGTCTACGTGACACGTTTTGATTATTCAATTATTCATCGACAGTCGAGCGTTGAATTTTTGATCCCCAAAAATCAATTCAATATGACAATAGCAGTGTTATTGCTGCAGGTAAACATACATATTTATATAAACATGTGTGTATGCGTATAAATATTGCTCACCACTCTCTTTTTCGTCGCAACAATAAACACATTCGCATACAAGTGTAAATGCGATTGCGTGATACGTTAAATTAATTGATGTCGTGTATCATAAAATCAGAAATTGGATGAATGTGGTGTATAATTATTATCAATTTAATTGTTTTGATACTTTAGATATAAATAGAAAATTATTTATTAGACACTTTAACTGTTTTAATTGATTATTTTGTTTTTTATTTACACTTTTGTTTTGTTATTTCGTTAATTACTACTGTGACGATGAATAATTTATTGTGAAATGGTGCTTCGTGCCTGCAAAGAAACTACGCATATCGATATTTATACAATCAGATTGTACTTAGAATAAAGTGCTGTGAATTTCGAATATAAATTCACTGATATAAATAGGAACAACAGGGGAAATGGTATATAGCAAGACAACCAAGTAAACTTCTTTAATTAACTGTGTAAATTCAAATAACGGACAACTGGAATTTTTAATTTCATCCCATCCAAATACCAATCACTTATAAAAATAAAAACATCTATTATTCAATATAAAAATGAAAAAGCGAAGAATTAATAATAAAAAAAAATTAAATCTCGTGTTTCATCGATAAGAACATTGGTATTTAACAAGAAGTGATGTATTTATAGATATCTTACACACATAGATAACTTTGAAGTGGACGAAAAAAAAAAAAAAAAAAACGAATCAAATAACAAAAATAAATAAAATAAATAGCGAGACGATAGAAAGAAAAAAAAATCAAAAACCACAAAAAAATCGACGAAATTATACGATAATAATGGTGAAGGCGTTCACAGGTCGGCACTGGCCTGGACTATCGTGTTGAACAAATCGGAAAGCAATTTACCAAGGCAATAGCTCTTTCCTTGCGCGGGGTTTCTTCATCATCGCGTCTTTGCTTATCCGATTGCGTTACCCCAACGAATTATTTTCAAACATGAATATATATGCATGCAATGTATACCAAAGTCTTTCCAAATTACCACGAATTCCAATTGTCTTAACACCAATTTCTTTTACCTACTTTCTATTTCATTCCGATTTCCACTCTCACACACACACACAATAAAAAAAAATGTATATATATATATATATTCTCTTCCCAGTTTCATGTTATCCAATAAATTAATCGATCCATGGGACCTACAGTGTTTAGGCCACCTAATTGGTCAATAAAATTTGTTTCTACCGTTTTTTTTTATACGATAAGTATATATATATATATTAATGTGTATATGTGTGTGTTAGTGCACCCTCGCCGCGGGTTACAATTCCAACAATTTATGATGTTCGTCCCACTGTTTGGACCACCGACAGCTTACACAAGTCATTTTTATATTTATATTATTTTTTTTTATCTTCTCTCTTTTCGTTTTTTGTTCTTTATTATTTTTTTTTTTTTTTTTACATCATCGCTCCTTTCAATAGATATTTATGACTTTTTCATGGTTTGAATTGTATGATACAGTATGTGGTTGTCTATAATACATCGAGTGCATAGACACATTTTATATACTTTTAGTCTCTGAAATCTATTGAATATTCTATTAAGTGCATGACGTGGTGATCGTATCGAGGGTTGAAAGAAAAAAAAACTGATTAAATATATTTATGTATGTATATATATAGTTTTAACGTTCTTTACTGTCTCGTGAGAAATGTGAACGAGTCGTAAAAACAATTTAATCCAACATTATCATTTAATCTGATTTACTTTGATGGTTGCCTGACATATCCATTAATTTTTCAATGGAGATAAAATTTGTTGAGATAAAAAATGCGAAGTAAATTTAATTTTTCGATGCAGTATTGATATAAATTCATTTTTTACTATTTTGTATTCGTGGGTGGTCTTGATGCAACCCCATTTCTATGTATGTATATGCGTGTGCACAACTTCCTGGGGTGAACTGTATAAGTAAACATCACATATCTAGTGTGGGGCGTTACATAATAATGGCGCGTTGATATATGTGTCGATGTTGGACACATCAACATCATTTTGTTTTCAACTGACTCTGCTGTATCAACTCTCGATCCTTGCGTTCGAGGTACTGCCCCCCATTTTCTCTCTTTTTTTTTTTTTCCTCCTTTCGCATCAGGTAGATATAAATATATGAATAGATATGTGTGTCTGTCTGTGTGTGCGTGTGTGTGTTATGTTATATACAGGCAGGACAGATCACACCCAAGATTTTTATCTTAGGCTTTTACGATATTCCCGCGTGACGTTTTCGAATATAAAAAAGAAGAATTATTGACGATGGAATGACTTTTACAGAGCACTTCCGTGATATTTCTTTTCCTTCTATCCTATTGAGAAAATTTTCCAGTCTTGAAATACCGACTTGAAGAAAAAAAAATAATAATATATAGAGGTAAAGGAAAAATTCACTGACGTCACGAGTTTTCTTTATTCTTTCGAGAATATATAATTTTGTTTCTTTTTTTTTTGTTTGTTTTATTCTCTGTTTGCATTTGAATATTATTATACTTTTCTTCTTCGTTTGAAATTTTTCTCATCTATAGAAGTACAATGGAGATTGCTTCTGGTTCGTTAGAATAATGAAAATGCAACATAAGGATCCAATTAGCTGAAGGCAAACACAAGTCATGTTTCCAGGTGTTTATTTATATTTTCTTCAATTAATTTCTTTATTTTATTATTTTTTTCCATATTTTTTAATTGTATTTGAAAACTTATTTCTCATTATTGTTAGTGATATTTAATCAAGAGATGAATATTTATCATAAATTTATTTACAAATATACCATTAATAAATATACAAATGAATTATTTGCAAAAGAATTTGTGAGAGAATTAAATTTTTTCACTTTATTTTATTTTTCGCTGTTTCTTTTCTTTTTTTTTTTTTTTTTTTTTTCATTATCGGGAAGATGATTCTATTTGTGTGAATTTCGTGCCGCTGTTTTTCACGTCAAAAATAGGTATAAAATGAAAATCCATACCAAGTTTAGTTGTGTATATAGTGTGGTGGGGTCATATCAGGAATTGTATTTACGTCGCACATAAATTTAGTCGTTGAAATCCGCCCAAATGGTCAATGCTGAAAAATATATAAGTTTGCCTTTTTGACCTTCGTTCATCGCGTGCAACAACCACAAATATATATATATAAATATATAAATGTATAAATGATAAAAATATAAAAATACACAGATATATAAATATTTATAGAAATTTATACATAAACATGTAAGGAAATGATTTTTATTTCTTCCATTGAACAAATAACAAAATGTACTCGTATACATTTTATTTAGAGAATAAAGTGCAAGAAAATAAATTAAATAATGTGAAAAATTTTGTGAAAAAATGCTTAATATGAATTTGAGCTTGACTATGAACCATAAAATTTTTTCATTGTATTTTTTTGTTTATTTGTTCATTAAAAATTGCAGAAAACATTTAAAGCTCAACTTAATTGTTATATCATGGGTATACACTGCTAAGAATAATGAAAACAAAGCGCGAGGAATAATGATTGCACTTGTGAAATAATCGCAAAAATAATAATTGCAACCGGAGAAACATGACCACGCATATACGTGTTTGTGCACACCACGTTGAATATTATCATATCGCTGTCGACATATCCGAATGTACACGAAGACTTTTGTGTTTTACGAAGCGTTAACTGCTCACTTGTGTATGTAGAAATAATACTTAACACTCTCTCATCGTTTCTCACCACCCTCATCACACAGTTTCCGAGGCTTTTCCCCTTGTCACAGTGTAAAATATTCCTCTTGCAATTATGCACATTTATACTTCTATACAAATATATAGCGAACTATAGCAAAAAATATGATAGATATAATACAAAACTCTTTTGACTTATTTCACTATGCAATATTAATCATAAAAATATACTTGTTTATCAATAAAATACTATTTGTATCAATAAACAAAAATATATAATAAATATATTCTTAAAAAACTTTTCATTATTGTTGTCAGATATAAATAATAAATTTTTTTTTCTGTCAATTAAATATTGTTTATATTAAAAAATGGATTTTAATGAAACACTGTAAATGTTATGAGATTGTGAAATGGAATTTTATTGATACCGCAATGTTCATAGGACAAACTCATGTTCATTAAGTGACTATAAAAGTTTGTTAATTTTCTCTAGACTTTACTAAATGTTTAGTGGTAGAATAAACATGAATATTTATTTCAACATATTTAATCTGCTCTTTCTTCATTATTTACAAAGCAAAAATATTCACCAGTATATTTGGCATTTATCGAATGAAAGTTCCCCGAGAGTTTCACGCTTCATAAATGTTCAACTGAATATTGTATATGTCATATAAGTATATAACATTCGGGTGCAAATGTGACAAAGTTGCAACTCAGCAATCATACAAACAAAGTAGAGATCAGGTTTGAACTTTATGACAGTATACGACTATTGAACTTCCACTCTAGATAGCAATTCATAGCTATGTAAATTTTCATCTATATCTAAATTCACATTTAAGTATATTTGAAAACTTTGGTTTTTATTTTACAATAAAAAAATTAATTTAGTTTTATTCTATATTTTTTTTTTTTGCTTTCATCTTTTTTATACATTTGTCGCTTCGATTTTATACTTGTGTAAAAAAGTAATGTAGGTCAGAATTGTTCAGTTGTTGGCACGGAATATACGATTTCAAACGTAAACGTTATCGTGCGTGTGTTTTCCTCTGAACAGTAGAAGCCGAGTTACCATACATATATATATACACATACATTGAAAAAAAGTGAACAGAATTGGCGAGTATCCAAGTGCCGGAAACTGGTGTGGAACTGTCCAAAGAACATTTTCCACTTCCTCCATGACTGTCGACTCGATAAATAACTTCCCTGGATTTGTCGTTTTTTCTTTCATTTTTTTTTATTCACTTTTTTTCGTTTAACAAACTACTAATAATTCATATAATTCTAATTAAATTAAATTTCAATTCAATTAATTATCTTTCCTATTTTTTTCCGTCATATATTGTTCAAATAAAAATAATCTGATAAGAGGTGATACAAATAAAAAAAAAGAGTTTGTAGAAAGCAAAAAATTGGTAAAAGAATTATGGATAAAATGATCACGTGTACACTTTGGATAAATTGGTGCCCTTTCATTATAAAATTAATTAAAGCGTACGAGAGTGTTAATGGTGCGGCTAAATCTGTGGCACGCGAGACCGTTGCATTCGACCATGAAATCACTCCATATATATATGCAGGTATGGAGCTCTCGACAGTATATCGCAAATCGACACGTCAACACCTCATTAAATTTTGAGCGGACTATGGGCACGTATCGCTGGTTAAAATCTTCATCGTTGAATATATCGTCACACAAAGATATTTTATATGCTATAAATATAATTACATATATATATATATATATATATAGGTATATATTTTTTATATGCAAAAGTGTATGAATATGTGCGTTTGTAGATTTTTATTTGTGGGTGTATCGGTGTTGGCAATCTCGAGAGAATGGATATAAACGACCGTTAATGAATGGGTTTAAAAAACATCTGATGAAAGTCAAAAATCGTCTCCATATATATATATATGTATATATATGTATATATAAAATTAGTTTTCTTATTGTACTGCTTTTTTTTTGTTTTTGCAAAAGGATTAAATATATATTTATTCGGGAATGATTTTGGGTCGATGGCAAAGTGGGCGTTTCATGTTTTAATTCTTAATTATACAGACCGCGACGTTTGTAAATTTATTATGTTAAGAATAAAGGTGGAAAATATTACAAAAAACAAGTTAAATGAATAAATAAGTGATTAAATGAAAATATATTTGGCTGTGTGAACTGTTTATTTTTCACTCTTTCATTTCTACAGATAATGAAATTACTAAATTATTGTGTCGTAATTGTTGGAATGCAATTCATTCCACCTAATAATAGTGAATTTTTCTTTTTTTGCAACTTTTTCTTGCTATTTTTTGTTTTTTTTTTTCTTGCATTATACAATATCCAAAAGTGTCCGTTTTAAAACGAAGTATTAGAATACAGCAATTAAATTGGATTCACTTGGCGTTGGCGGTGGTGGTGGTGTTGTTGGTGGCAGCAGCATCATGCATGCATTCAGTTTGGAAACATGCAATTCCGTTCACGTCACTCGCACAGTACAAAAGCACGAATGAAAAATGAAATTGAATCTCACCGACATTGACGTTTGAAATATTCTAAACACTTGTAAAATTTCACAGCACCTCCACATAAACCCAGAATATTATTATTTATTTATTTACTTTCATTTGTTATTCATAAAAAAAAAAAAAAAAAAGATAAAAATTTAATTGAGCTCTATTTTTGTTACAGGTGTGCTTCGTTGGCCTGGTGCACAGTGACAACACCACAATAGAAAATATTTCTGCATTGACCTCCACTAATACTGCAACAGTAAGTTATTAATTAAATAAAAATATTCCATATAACTGTAATATAATTGTCATTTTAATCTTCAAATTAATTACAACCAACATAACAAAAATCGCAACGAATCCTTTTCAAATTTTTCACTATTAATTATTTATAAAACATTACAATTTGTACAAATATACCAATGAACACATTTGTAAATAAATAATATATCCCCGTGTATAAATAGGAAGAGAAAAAGAAAAAAAAATATTGAATAGTGTTAAGAAATAAAGTCATTAATGAATTCGCGTGTATAAGAAACCATAAAAGTTTTTTTATAGGTGCTATATATAGTTTCTCTCTATGTATATACAGTTATAGTCGTATTGAGTAAAAGCGCAGACGAAAACTGACAATGATGAAGCCATAACAAGGCATCCGGTTTACCCAATAAATCCCGTTTATATATAATTGAAATATAAATTCACGTGAATGCATTTTGCTGACATATTTTCCAAAGATGTGAATAATATATACCAAGCCATTGTATTTTATTTGTGAGTGTATGTGGATACTACCATCATCATCACTCTTTTTCTATGTGCATGATCATTTTATTGCCGCGACGTCAAGTAAACATATACAGCTATATAATAGAAAAAAGAAACAAAAAATACATAAGCATTCATCCACACATAAACACACGAACTGTAGCCAAGTGCGAGAGCGAGCAACGAAACGGAAATTATTCTCAAGAACGAGCGACCAGAGCAAACATAAAATACCAAAGAATTTTTACTCAGATATTTTTCGCTTACATTCCATGTCTATATGAATGTATGTATGTGTGTATGTATGGCTGTTATTGCAACATCTTTTTCTTTAAATATATGGATATTTGTATATATATATATATATATATATATATATATATATATATATATATATATATATATATATATATATAATATACGACAACTTGTGTCAAAGAATGTCAACACACGCGTTTTCATGACCCGAAAAAATATATACTTTTGCCAGTATATTTTGCACCCCTTTTTTTTTTCTTCTTTTCAGGGCTTTTTCTTAACTATTCTCCTTCCCTTACTATTACAATCCTGCATGAATATATATTTTTGTTGTTGCCGTGTCTATCTACAAACATGTATATGAACTGAAATATGTGCATGAGTGTCTTTTTTACTTGTTTTTTGTATTAATTTTTTTATATTTCATACCCTTGCACTTTTTATTTTTGCTTATTATTATTTTTTTTTTTTTCCCCCTTTACATTTTTTGTTCTTTACCTCCTCACTGTCCAATCGTACATGCAGAGGCGCGTGTGCTGTCGATATTTTTTTTGTGATTTCAGAAAAGTACCGAGAGTATTTTTGACATGAATGCAAAAGTGAATTCATTGTGGCGCAAAAGAGTTTGTATATATATATATATATGTGCATGATGAATTTTCCCCAAAGAATTTATCGACTAAAAACTAGGTCTCTATATATATATATATATATATATAGTGAGATAGGGAGAGAAAGAGTATAAAAAGGCGTGGATGAAAAAGGGAAATCGGGTACTCATTGGAATATGCCGCTGGGAAAATAATAGACACGTGTAAAATTCAAAATCGTATTTATAATCGTAAAAAAAAAATTAATAAATTGTTAAAAGATATTTTATCAAATCTCACAAACACACATTATTAAAAACAAAAAAAAATCGTTCCATTTAAATTGAACTATCAAAACTGACACCAGCAAACTAAAAAAAAGATATAATGGAAAAAAAAAAAGAAGAATAACAAATAATAAACTTTTTGTTGAATTTTAATTCAACATCACGTGTGACTGAACAAATTTCTCTTTGCTTATTCCACTCCTCTCTTTCTTTCCCGCTTATACTATATAAATATATATATATATATATGAATAAGTGTCTCACTTTCATTACAAATTCTCATTTGACGAGTTTTGACAGAGCTCACTTATTCATACATTCATGTGCGCCATCACAAATGCGAGTAAAAAAAATTTTTACGGGGTACATTCACCCCATACACACTATACAAACGAGTGCTCGGCTTGAAAAATTAATCACTGTCTCTCTCTTCTTGGTTTAATACTGATGAGGTAACGTCACGTTCACGTCATTCCATCTTCCCTTTTACACCGCCTTAAATGCACTTGAGACAACTAAAAAAAATAATAATAATAATAATAACACAATAAATCATTGACCAACAAATGAGAAAAGACAATAAAAATAGACAAGTGATAGATTTGCCCTGTATCCATAATTGCATTTATATAGCGTGGAGAATAATAGCAAAATAAAATAAAATTTTTATATAATAATTAAATTTTTATTATTATTTTTATTATAGAGTAATATATATTTATTATTGCAATGGAATTATTCACTTATGCCTCTCAATACGCACATGTATTCGTGATGAAAAGTTAGTCAGGCTGTTATATCACAGTTTGAGTACGGTATAACCGTATATCTGTGTGCAATGCAAAGGGGAAACTCGTGTTTCCGCAGTGAAGCATGCCGACACACTTCACCCTTTGAACTATGATCCACTAGTGGTATAAAACCTCTCTTTCTCTTTATATCTCACCGCACTCTCGCTTACACACTCATTGATTTTATATAAATATATATGTATAATATATACATATGATACTATACATGTGTGTCACACTTCAATTTCATGAAATATCCACATTTTTATTTTATTTTTGTAAGGTAGGAATTTCTATCGGATTTTTCCATTGAAAGAAAGTGGTGGTGCTTTTGCTATTCTTCTCCTTTCTCTTTTGCCTTTCCCAATATGTGCATATCAATATTCCTTCGGGTTATATCTCCTGAGAGAATTTCACTTCAACACTGATTTCATATGTATAATATAAAATCTTTTTCCTATTCTTTTCTATCAGGTACTTTTTCATATATATATATATATATATATTTTTTTTTTTCTTTTCTCGTTTCATTTTGCTATTTTTTTGCTCAGGGTTTTTTCATTCTTTCGCGGCACAAAACTAACTCTGCTAATGTTATTGGATAGAGTCGATGCATTTGGAAATGAGGAATAAGAATATATGTGATATTTTACTAACAGAATGTAGGAATATCGTTCAATGAGGTTAGAATAGTTTAAGATTGTTCTTTATTCAGTATGTAAAAGAACAGGACAATAAATAAGAAGAAATATATATAAATTGAATTTGTTCATGTATAGCATTTGTATTTCAAGAGTTCTATTTTTTGTTTTCTTTTTGGCGCCATTGAAATTTATTTAGTCGATGCCTGAGTAGACCAAAAAAAAATCGATATGGATAATATACAATTTTAAAAACCTTTTGTCATTTTCGAACGTATAACTGACAATGCTATTTCAACTCGATATTTATTCCAAATATATCACTTCAATCTCGATCTCTTATGTCTCTTTTTTTAGCAACATGAATACGTTATAGTGTGGCTGAAGAGCAAAATTATTAATTGCAATACGAGAAGATAAAAATAATGAAATAATTTTAATGTAGGTCATTTAAACGTTTTATTTTTCCATGCAAATTCTCTCCACGGAAATAATTTATCTACACAATATTTAATCAACTGAATGTTCACTTTTATGCTGTACTATATTTTATTGTCATTTTGGTTTATTCATTATTTTTTTTTCTGCTTCAATGTGCGTTAATTCAGTTTGAAGTAAAAATTTCATGGATATATTAAAAATGAATTTTTCGCATCGGTTCATGTACACAATTTTTTTTTTTATTGCGAATGTTCTCGTAAAAATGTTTCAGTTTGTTGTTATTGTTCTTGCATGTTTTACTCCTTTCACCGACAATAAACATGTGGGTTTCATGACTTTGATCGAATTACAGCAATTGACGTGTTGCAAATTGAAATATAACGAAAAAATAATATATCAATCTTTTAGGAATACTCTTTCAATATAATAACAAAAATTTCATTTCCATTAAATAGTTATTCATATTGTTATTCATCTCGTCAATACAACTATTTCATAAAATATCGTATATTTGAAACAAATATACGAAATTCTTTTCAACAATAAAACAAACAAAAATATATTTTTCGTATTGAAAAGACTTCAATATATTTATAAATCTACTCTCATTATATATTTTATGATGTTAAATAAACATTTGTATTTTATATTTGAGTCAGAAGTGACAATTAAATTCAATATACAACAATAAATTCTACATAATGTCTCCACACGTGGGATGATATCATGTGGGATTTTTTTATCATAATTTTTACATATAATTGCGAAAAAAATAAAAAATAAAAAATACAAGAAACAATAAAGGTGTAACAACACATTTTATCACAACATCGCGATTCCGTAGTAACCGTTACATTATATCCAATAAAATGTTTATATATTTGTCCACATATACAAGTAACATTAAAGTTACTGCAGTAATACAACTTGGGAATTTTTCATTCCATTTTCAAAATGAAGAACAAAATGCATAAAGAATATATATATATATATATTTGTATATCTACGGGTGATAAAAATATGTTTTTGTTTACGATCACACTGCAATATATTTTTGGTTTAACAACAATCTATATAAACTCGAGAGAGAAAATAAGGAACGATAAAACAGGGCAATCATGAAACGAAAGATAAAAAAAAAGAGTATAAAAAAGAAAAACGTTAATGGAGAAAAAGATTATTTGATATTTGGACAGAGAATAAAATGAAATGCTGCTACAATCAATTTTTTAATTTCTCTCGTGTAATCGTTACTTACTTTTCCGTCAATTCCATCTCAAATCGTCTTTATATATATATATATATATATATATATATATATATACGAGCAAAGTGCTTTTGGCTTCAGCCATTAGTACCGAAGGAGAATGGCAAGTTTCACCGTGTTGCTTTCAATAATTTGCGAGTCAAATGTCGTTTCATGAGTATGTATATATCAACAGCAGTGTGGAAAATTCAATGGATAAGTTTGAGAGAGATAGATCAAGGAAACGAGTGAATGTACGTAAAAATAAAAAATTAAAAACAAACATCCCCCTCTCACAATTTAATATTGCTCTATTTCTCACTTCTCACACACACACAGTATCTCCATCTTACTTTTACACTCCACAACAAATGTTTTTTTTGTTTTCTTTCGTGAAGAACAAATATACGACGCAGTAAAGATACAACAAATTGACAGTTGCGCACACCAATGTCAAAAGTGTGTTAGCAAAAGTGTGAATAAGTGAGAGTGCAGAAGAGAAAATTGCGAGAGAAGCGTCAAAAGGTTGGTTGGCATAGATGTTAATGGTATTGGCGGCGATGGTAGTGGTGGTGGTGGTGGTGGTGGTGGTGCGTTTGAATAATGCAGTCTCACACGCGAGACTACTCAAAATACGATCAGCTAGAGATTCACTATTCGCTTTCTGTCAAAAGGAAAATATATATGTATATATCTTTTATGCTCTCTCGTAGTGCAATCGAGCGTGACGAGATCTATGCAAGCCAAATTCGTAGTAGCATTTTAAATGGAATTATTGAGTAGTATGTATTCATGTGTGTGTATGTGTATGTGTTTAAATGTTTTTGGTGTACGTGAAATGTAATCGTTGAATGTGAAGTGAAAATTTTTTTTATTTAATTGCATTTTCCATGCATTTATGAATTTTTATTTGATATAAAGTATTTTTTTATTTTTTTTATGGTGTATCAATTATTCAGAGTATTATATATATATATATTTTTTTTTCTTTATTTTTTCACCCTCACTATTTTTATATTTGTTTGTGCTGTATTACAATATCTGTGAAGGATACATAAATCGGATTTTTATAAATTCAATGCGATATCCAAGGTGTGCACAAAAGAATAAAACTTCATCGTCTTTCATTTCATTTTTGTTTTTATTCTTTCTTTTTTTTTTCTCCTCAGTCACTCGTGCTATTGTCTTTTGTTGCATCTCGATGTTATTTTTTTTTCCACTGTCATTCTCTCTCTCTCTCCCATTCCCTCCTGTCCTTTCTTATATTGGAAGAAAACGAAATTGGAATGTTGGTGGTGTGCAATTTCTTCAGAGGCAAAGAAAGAAACAATTTTGGATCCAGACAAATAAGCCACACTCACATACTACCACTGTACACTACCATTCTCTCTGTCTACTCAATTTTTATTACTATTTCACCATCTCCCACTGTTCTCTAACAAGTAACAAATACCATCGTACATGATAAGTGACAAATATCGCAAGAGAGGAAAAAATAAAAAAAAAAATAGATGAATACATATAAAAGAAAGAAAAGCAATCGAATACGTAAAGTGTCTTGTGGGGAAAATTGACCAGACGTTTCTTTTTCAAAGATGAATAAAAAAAAAAAAAATGAATAAAGCACTGGTACACAAATATCCAGACACACAAACTTAACAAACGGCCTCACCACCGATATGTTGAAGAATCGAAAGAATATGTAAATTCACTTGTTTTACTCGACCATCATCGGTACCTCGAGTCTCACTATAAAAGCTCCAAAGATAACTTTCCATCCATGGCTGTGTGCGCATCTGTAAACATGAAAAGCATACATATGCCAAACGAGCGATTTCAAACGCGGCAAAAAGAAGGTAAAGAAGAAAAAAATAAAATAAAAAGAAAAATACCCATTGAAGAAAATTGAACCCTTGAATAGCACACAAACGAAATAAGAGTCGTTTAAAAAAAA
>CAJUYH010001765.1:45787-84211 GCA_910591685.1 Galerucella tenella
AAAAAAAAGTTACAATTCAACCCTTCAATATTTTTTTGCAGCATAAATAAATGTCATTTGTCTCCCCCTATTATCGGTCCATATTCCACAATAAAAATAAATTTAAATCTTATCGTCAATAAAAATTAATTGATATATAAAAAATAATATTGTCTTTAGAGACTTTATCAGCGAATATGCAACTAGTAAAATGTCGGTTTATTGATAAAAATCATCTTCTACTATTCAACATGGATATATATAAAAAAAAAAAAAACGCTCAAGATACTCCATTCTCACAGTTCATTTCTGCATAATCTGCCTTTGTCTAAAGGTCGATATGTCATGATTGCAGACGACAGGTGGTAGACAAAGGATCAGACAAGAGTGAAGAAGACACTCTGGTATGATGGAGGATATGATAGAGATAGGAGGCGGATGACTAACTTAGAAAGCAGGTGGGCTGAGAGCCTATCGACATTTCGATGCTACGTAATTTGACATGGACATTTGCCGTACAATATCCAACACAATATCCTCTATCTATCAATCTATCTATCTCTCTCTCTCTCTCACACACCCTCTCACCTATTTGCATCATCCTCCCTTAACTGTCATTTGAGACTGAATGAAATAGGACTATTGCGCTAAAGCTATATCGTCTATATCCAAGGACTGAGATAAAGAAGGACACATTTGTCGGGTGTATATTGAGTGGCCTTTATCAACAGCAATGAAAACAAAAGCTTTTTCACTCTGTCTCACGTTTTTTCCCTCACTTATATATATATACACACTCTCTGTCTATTTATCTCCAATTCAGTGGAGTGGCCCCGCGGACAGAACACAGAGGACAATGAAAACATAAAGGCCTGGAGAATTTGTATGGACATGTATTATATATAAACAAAAAAAATATGTCTTTCATTCAAAACACTCTCAATCGTCCCTTTCACAATTCTTTTTTTTTTTTTTTTATCTTATTTTCCTCAAGGGATTTTTTTTTTCCTCCCCAGTTCATTAATCTCTCAATTATTATACCGAACTGTGTATGACACCGTTGTATATAAAAAAAAAAATTGCGTTTGATAACTAATTAAATTCTATCGTCATTGACATTTTTGACAGTGTTGAAGTACACCTGTATCTCAAACGTCCAACACATTATTATTATTAATATTATTATTACTCACAATTATTTTTGTTTTTTCTCTTATTTGTATTTTTTAATTTTTTTTTTGCATTTGTCAGAGACATAGTGAGAAGGAGAACGTTTGAAAATATACAGGGTGTCTAGAATATGAGAGTGAGTACGAACGTTGTCTGGAGGAGTGATGTGCTTATGAATTGTATATTGAGAGGTTATATAAAAGTTATATTGAGTGTATACACATGTATATACCACTCGATATCCTGTTCATTGACTAATCGAGAGACGAAGTGGTATATATAATACATACGTATACTTGGAATATAGACACACGCGGGTTGCAACTCTTCTCACGAGGATCGATAAACGCACGAAATTCTCCAAACGCTCTTATTACATATATAATGTATAGATAGACATACACATGAACATACACATGTGTGTATATATATATATATATATGTATATATATATTGATTCCGGCGTCCTCTTGGTACTCTCTTGAATTTTGCCACCGTTGCTCATCGATGTGGATCTGGAACGTGAGGGATAGAAGCCACTTGTGAAGGTGCGAGAGAGAAAAATAGATATCTATTCCACTTGTCAATTTCATTCTTTTTTTTTTTTCTCTATTCTCTTCTTGAAAGGGATCACTTTAAAATGCCATCATTTGTTCCCTTTTCCCTATGCCTCGTTCTCTTTCCCTCTCCCTCACTCTCTGTCTCTTTCTATCTTTTCGCTTGTTCAATCATCATCTTTCTTTCTCACTTTACTTCTTTACATATATGTATATTTCACAGTTTTCTCTTTGGTTCGCTATAATACTGCGAGTGAACAAACGGCCGCAAAGAGCTTTTCTAGATAATCGCTATAGCTTGGTTATATATATATATATACATATATCTATACCATTAATTCTGCCTGTTTGAATACGAAATTGATCGGCTATAGAAAAGCTGTTATAGGAGGTAAGGAGAAGATGGTGATGATGGTGGTGGTGGTTGCGTTGAGAGGGTGAAAGGAGTGAACAGGTCAAATGCAAAGAGTTGAGAGGAAGTAGACGTCAAAAATTTATTATATATGAGATATTTTTATACTAACTGTATTCAGTCATTATCCAGAAATGATCAATCGTTGCTTTAGCCAAACATTTTTGTTTTTTTCTTTTTTTCTTTTACAAATCATTGAACAAAAAGTGGGAAATTAGGTTGGTGGTTTTTATCTTTCCATTTTATTTTTTTTTTTACCCAATATTACAACAATAGTTGAATGAAATGAAACAGAAAGAGCATAATTGTTGATGCAATTTCTTGCAATATGTGAAATTTATTATTTCACTTTGTACTTTTTATATTTTTCATATTGGAAATTTTGTTATTCTATTATTTATTATTTTTTGTACTGGATTATTGAGCGGTGGTTTATTGAGAATAATTCGATTTTTCACTTACTAGCGAGTTAATGATGTTGAATACATATATATATATATATATATATATATATATATATATATATATACTGCCCTATAGAGAAATGTATAACCGGTGGAAATTCTTCTCATCGATCTTTCACGCTGTTTTCTATACTCTATACCTCTACTGGTGAATGTATGTGTGGAAATAGGTTGGTATTGGTATGGCCATATAACATTTACTCGAAATATTTTCAAATACTCCACATGGCCAAGCACTCATATATATATATATATATATATATATATATATATATATATCGAAATAAAAATCACATATTTTTCTTTAACAATTCTCGTTTCAATCATTTCATATATATACATATAGGAGCACATCATACCCTGACGTACAATAATAAATTATGTAGATTAATCTGAAACGAAAATTTCGGTCCGGATTTTCAAATATTCCAATGGCATATCTGTAGGAATTAATTTATTGATTATTCAAACAGTATATATGGTCTGCCACTCTATACATTTTAATATTTAAGAATTTGATTCTATAGTTTATGATTTTTTTTTTATTTATTATTACTATTATTATTATTTTATCTTTTTTTTTTTTTTTGCAGAGTTTAACTTGGGGTGAATGGACCGCCTGGTCCAAATGGTCACCATGCACCAGGTAATGTCAATTTTTATTATCTCACGAACTATCAGACAATTCATTGGAATGAAAAAGAAAAAAATAGGAGATAAAAAATAGACAGATATTATTGGAATACATGAATTTTTGATTAATTAACAGGAGTTGCGGTGGCGGTTTATCAAGACAACAGAGACGATGTAAACGGAAGCCGTGCAAGGGAAAATCCAGTGTTAAATTCAAAATATGTAACAATCAGGTGGGTAATTACTCTCAACAATTTACATTCGAGTTTTATTACAGTACGCACTTTTGCAATATAAACTATTGCACTGTGTGTATAGCTCACATTCATTCGCATTGTGACTTTATAACAGCTATTGCTTAGACTACAGCACAATTCCCATTACACACATATAATCTATATAAATAAACATATACATATATAACAATTAAAACTGCAGTGTGCCATTGGGAAATAGCTATGGTGGTTTTACGCAAGCTCACAAAATTCAACATATTAAATTAGTTAGCGAGTATTTGATGCCAACAATTTATCAACCACCACAAATTTCATTTCTATATTCAATAATGTAATATCACAAATAATTGTAAGATATATTTGAATATAAATTGAATTATAAACAGTGAGAAATATGAATAGGATAATACATTTGAAGATGAACAATAGGACGAAAAAAACAAAAGCACTTTTGTTAATGAATAAAAAAAAAATTGTAACGGCAATGACAAAAAAAAATGTATGGATCGAGAAATGATAGAGGAATTTTAGATGTACTTACATCTATATATAGATATGTATATGGGTGAAGAGGAGAGTGTAATGTCGGTAACACCTACATGCATATTCCAAATAGCTCGGCCGCAGGAATAGCGGACTAGACACTTTGCAGATACGAAACTCTCTATCTCTACCTCATCCTTTCTACCGCCCTTTCCACGCCCTCCCCCCCCCCCCCCCCCTTACCTGTAATATATATACATATATATATAGGGTGATGCAGGTGACCCGACCTACATTTGAATTTGGCACGAATTTCAACGTTAAAACCGAGGATATATTCCGGCCTGTCGACACAAAACTCACTCAACCAAACACATATTCTACTCTGTCGTATTTTCAATTCAACTTCTTAACATCCCCCTCTCTCTCTCACGCTCTGTCTCCATATATTCACTGATATTTTTTTTTTTTTCACCCTTGAAAATTTGCCATTATAAAATGAACAAGCAAAACATTTCTTCCTAGACTCTTTTATACAATCGAATTGAATTTTACTTTATCCTTCGGACAATATTACGTGGACGCATTACATATTGTTTTGCTTTTTATATATCTTTCATAATGGATATAAACATTTTGCTATTTATTTTATTATTTGGTTTTTTTTCATTTTGTAATTTTTATTTCATTTTAAAGGTGTGAACCATATGAAAACATTTTCTCTTTGTTGAATAAACATTTGGGCGTGAAAGCACTTTGCCCGTGTTACTTTATCTCGTATTGTATCTCAATGTATGTTTGATATATAGAACGTTCATGTGTATTTCTTATTGGTGTAGAAAGTTTCGTAGAAGCTACTGTGTATCTATTGCTAACTAAAGATATTGATTTGGTGCGAACAGAGACAGCAAAACTATTTTAAAGTTTACTGGTTTATGGAATTCGATAGTTGTGTGTATGATGTCGATCCAAGACAAACTATTTTCATTAGGTCACCCAATATATATATATATTATTTTTCAAATTCATCTAAAGATCAATATGCACATACCCACACTCACACACACATAAATATGTATATTAATATATAGCCTCTATAACATCTATATAAATATTGAAAACGTAAATGCACTTTTATTCCAGAATAATCCTAAATATTCTCCCACTCTTTTTTTTTTTTTTGTAAATTTTTTTAAATATATCCTGGTTATATTTTAAATTATATATTTGCCGATTATTATTTTTACGTTTCACGATGAAAACTCCAATTTATTTATCATTTGTTCGTCTGGTCTCTTGATAAATTGTATTTGGATTTCTTTTTTTATTTTTCTTTCATTTCTCTTTCATTTCCATTATGAATTCTATGCTTTCGTGTGGCGAAAAAGATTCGTAAAATAGAATTGTGAGTCGCTTATTCAGTGAGAAAGGATTACTTGCATGTTGGTAGATATATAATCCGTGTGTAATAAATACGATTAGTATAAACTCAAGCGTTGTCTCCAGAGGAAAACTGTCACGTGTTTGATAATTGCAGTGAAATAGAAATTCAAATAATAATAATAATTACGTAAAAATTATTTTTTATGTAATATGTAACATATATGCAATAATGTGACATTTTATCACGATTATTTATTGAAATATTGAAATTATTTACAGTTATTCTATTAAGAGAATGATAAATGGCAGTTTTTATATCAACTGTTAACGTGTATATTAATGCAATTATTCTCAGATCGATTTTTATCGAATATAAATGTCAACTGCAATGTGTGGAACATGTTGGTGGTATGGAATATAGAGAGAAATGACGAGGGGAACAAAGGGTGAATGAGAGAATTGTATAAAGAGCCATAGAGACAATAATTTTACCGTTGAACTATAAATTCCAAGTTGAAATCCAACCGGATAGGATTTAGTCTGCAGCACTCCCTATTTCTATTCACCTCTTTTATATCCCCTACGTTCCCTACATCCGTCAGGACATTCACTGGATATGCCATAATTAAAATTATGAAGGATTCAAAGGTTCTTATATTAATCCAGCTATCATTTTTAAATGTCTATCATAGTTGTAAATTAATTCATTTTCTTTTTTTTTTTTTATAGCAGTAAATTTATTTTACTGTAATATATAATAACTTTAAATAGTTAATATAAATAATAATACTGAATGAAATAATGAGCACTCACCAGCGATGAAAAAATAAATGTTGCAGTAAAAAAGAATGAATAAATAAATTTGAAAGGTTTTAACACAGTTGTGTGAAATAAATATAAATCAATAATAAATTTTATTTATTCAATTCATATGTTATTTTTTATGTTATAAGTTATAACATATGCACAAATAATATTTACATATTACGTTGGTTTATAATGAACTCATCTGTATGTTCATGTCTGCTGATGCCCTGCATATTTACTAAATGCATTCAGTGAGATTAAAAAATGTTTATTTCCGTTGGTAAATGAAACTAACAATTGCATTTCTCATCCAATTTTATATATATATACGTAGGTTTACATAACTCAATTTAAATACACAGTAAATAGCACACACACACTCGTATATATTACCCAAACGAAGTGGTAGATGTCAATATATAGTCGGACGACCAAACAAATCAATTTTCCAATTCAACGTTCATTAAAAGAAACGAAAATTCCAATGAATGAGAAATATGATACAAAAGAAAAAAAATGATTATTCACGACAAATTAACATTGATGAATAATGGAATATAGACATTACTATCTTTGAAAACATTATTCTATCTACAAATGTATATACAAATGTATTTATTGGGAATATTGATTGAAATAGGAGGGACAAAAAAAAAAAAGAAATTTTGTCATAAACTTCTTTATATATCTGTGGTCAATGACACGAATAGGTTTAATAACATTTAGTTGAAATATAAACGAGCAGACATTTTACCCTCTCCCAACAAGAGAATCGGAAAGAGAGTGAAGAAGCAAAATGCAATAAAATATCTGTTATCTGCAAATATACATATATATATATATATAAATGTCGCAATGAAATAACGAAATGTGGAATTTGAAGAAATTCTTAGTTAAATGACTAAATTACGGATGATGTTGAATAATTCTATAGGGTTATTTCCCTAAAAAAAAAAGTGATCTGATGAAATGATTCAACTGTTTCAGTGATATATGAAATAATATTTTTTAGATGGCGAAAATATTTATTTAATAAACCAATTTCAATTGTATACTAGGTAATACAACAATAATCATTGAAGCACAAGTGATTTATTCGAAACTGATTAATAGAAGAAATAATTAAATTGATATTTTTTGAATTAAAAAGAATATTTTCCGTGAAATTTGAAATATTTTTAGTGAGTGTAATTAATAAATATCTGTGTTCATTTATTGTTCAAAGAACACGTTGTTGTTTTGTAGCAAAAGATATTAGAGGGATTTAATTAAATCACTCAGTTGTTTTCACAGAAATATCATTACACATTTGTTATTTTAACATCTTTCGTAATTTCGTCAATTCACTGAGGATATCATCAAATTACACATTTCGTTATTTCATTGCGACATATATACAAATATAATATGATGTTCATTTCGGTTTATCATCACATATGCCAATGTATTTTATCATATAATAAATCACAATAATTATTATTTGAACATAAACATTACCAATATCAATAGTCGAATTAATATTTGCAATAGATATAATTAAACGATGTAATGCAATCAATAATTGAATGTTAATTACAATTTCGAATGTTTATTTATTCCACAATTATTGATACAACATTGAGTACACATTGGCAGTGTGGTGTAAGTGGTAGATATGAAGAGCTGTCGGGTCATTCGAAGAGCAGTATTCAATTCAATGTACACATTATAGTAGTTATCCCGAACAAATTATCACCTAATTCTCATCAAGCGTTTCGTATCCCTTTGCGCACACTACTCTATCCAATTCTGGTGCATTGAATCTACACATCCAATCGTTTGATTTCCAAACAGCAATCCACAATACACAGAATATAATTCTATTAATCCATGGTCATGACACACATACATAAATACATATATCTGGACACTTAATGAGGAAGTGATGACTGAAATTTATAGAGACAATAGCAATGCGGTTATGTTTGGTTGAAACGATTGCAAATAAATCTTTTGGGTTGTCAAACATACTTATATATGATATGGATGCATGGTAGTAGAGCTACCTCTACTAAAATTATCATGGGTGTATGTCAACAGAGATTAATAATTGACGTACTAAAAAAACCGAGTAGCAATTTTATTTTTTTGTTTAAATATAGGTGTGTCGGTGAGTTTCTGTTTTGCACAGATGTGCAAAAGACATCTAACGTAAAACTATCATAAATGAATGGTGGGTGGGAATAACTCGGTCGTTGAATAGGGTCAAATTCTTGTTCAATAGCAATACCTCGCTCTACGATTATTACGTCAAGCGAGAGGGAAAACATATTGTGGGGTTTTTATAGATTGTGGGTTTGTATTGGTGTATAGTTGTCATGCTCTATATGTTGAATTTTATTCGATCGAGTAAAGTCACGTGATGGTAAATGAGAGAAAGAAAAAAAATATACAATAATGGAACATTGTCAATTGTTTCAAACTTTAAAATGTCATTCGATATATTTGTATTTGTTGTTGTTTTTATTTTATTTGTAGGTGACAGTGGAGTTGAATGTTGGTGAATGTACGTGTGGAAAATTCGGATTAATGGGAATTGTGAAAATTGCATTACAATAATGCGAAAGTAAAAGATGTAAATTTAATTGAATTTTAATGCGATAATTTTTGAGCCGAATACTTTGAATAATGTGAATTGATGAATAAATGTAGCGACCGAAAATTAAATTGTAATTAATATTTATGAAATGAAATGAAAAAAAAAAAACAGATATTAATTTCTCTTTTCACTTTTTTGCTTTCATTTCGCTCCAATTTCATCCCCATTTGATAACAATTTATGGCTCCACAATCCCGGCAACACATCAATTTTATTATCTACTTTCATTGCTACAATTTCAATCTCAAAACAATAAATAACTGCGTAAAATTTCGAAATTGTTTAATTATTAAATTACAAAGTGTAATATAACATTTTAATTATTCCCTCACATAATTTACAGTGTAGTGAATAAATTCTTCAATGATTTTTTTCACATTTGGTATACCACAAAATAGCCTCCAACAATTTTTTACTCCAACAAAACCATTTGAGAAATAAATACCATAGATCTAAACCAAATTAATTACCATTATGATCTCGTTAATCCATCCAATCTGTTGTCATAACAATAACTTTGCAATTAATTCTTATCAATTAATTGATTTATTCATTCTATATTGCTCCTTTTTGTTTCTTATCTCTCTGCGTCGTTTTGTTTGTTTTTTTATTTATTCTTTTTTTCGGGTTACCAAGTTATAGCTCAGTTATACATAGATGGCGGTCCATAGCCATCATCAGTATCATCTCAAATCCGCTTGACCTTCGCCAATGTAATTCGTGTATGTTACAAGAGAGTATAAAGTAGCTATCGGGCGTAATGTGCCTGGGGATTTGCTTGAATCCAGGTTAATCGCAACGGCGTGTCGACTTTTAGCTGTGGCCGTGTGAATATATGTGTATATCTGTATATCTCGCAACTCAATTCCTTCATTTCTCATTTATATATATATGATCGTTATAAAAACGAGAAGAAGCACAGTGTGTGCACGAAGACTATTCGTTATATTCGCCTGAGGTGTTTCACTGCTATTTATTGGCCGTGACTTGAAAATGACTCTGTATAAAGTCGTTATACAACGTGCAAAAAAAAAGGAGAGCGTAAGAAGAAATGAAAAAAAAAAAAAATAGCGATACCAAATCGAATGAAGTATATTTAAAAATGAGAGGAAAAAAAAATTATTATTGCTACATTTCCACATGGAGAATTGCGATCATTCAACTGTATTTTATTTAATCGTCATTAAAATGTGATTTGCGCATTTGTACAGACGGATCGGTTTTTTTTTTATACCTCGCTTTTGCAATAGGATGAATCGAAAAGAGAGAGACTAAATGAAGAGGCAAAAGAAAGGCAAGGGATGGACAAAAAATAAGATTAGAAAAAAAAAGGAGAAAGACATGAAATTGACTGAGAGTCTAAGGGTCGGAGACATAACACTTGGTTAAAAAAAATCTCAATGTGCTCGAGGGTTAAAGGTGGCTATTCTCATTCACCTTTATTTTTACAAGCGATACACCAAACTTTGTCGTCATTTTATTTTATTTTTTTCTGACAATTCACAACGATATTTTTGTCGACGTGTCACTAAAACGTCTACGTAAACACAAAAAAATTTTCTTTCACAAAAGTGGCATTCTAATCTTAAAATTTGTGCACGTCCACTGGCATTTACCATCAGTTCAATTTCAACATAAAATAACGTCTCTACTTCATCAACAAACTGTCGTTGAATCGAGTTCGAAAAGATGTCTATTGAGTCTGTGAAACATAAATACAAACGAAGCAATTTACTATTCATTCCCATCTACTCAACTAATTAATTATATTCACTGCCTTATTTTACATAAAAACCACATTTTAATCATCATTAAAAACAAAATTGAATTGAAATGAAGAAAAAATAAAATTAATTTTTCACGATGTTATATTTATGAAATGTTCAAACGATTGCTCATTGCAATATTTTTTTTTCATTTTCCACCTCTATTCATGAGCAAACTCTTCATGATATATATATATTCACTTGAGGTTTCTTTTAAAGTCCTCAACATGGCAATGTGGACGTTCATGGGCATGAGTAAGAACTGGTAGCCTGGCTCTTTACTGCCCTACATATATATATACATATATATCATTTATCTAATAGACGAGGTAAAAAGAGATAGGGCGATTGAGAGAGCGAACAAAAAACGCGAGAAAAGAAATCGTCAACTGAAAAAAAAAAAAAATATTTATATATATATATATATATATATACAGAGCCAGACCATAACTGCAGCTCGACAATTTCATCACAAGCTTCTATTCAACCATCAAACAAAAATAATCAAGCAGAAAAATAATTTCTATACGAGAATAAAATAATTTATTTATTCATCGGGCTATTCATTATTTTCAATAAATAAAAGTGTTAGTTCATCATTTATACGCCAATTATTATAATATAAAATAGTGTATTTAATTAAATATTGAAATTAATTAATTTTTAACTATTCATGATTGTTTGATGATCCATTTATCTGTACATACACATATATATATATATATATATATATATATATATGTGCACAAAGTACAATACATCATTGATGTATTGTCCTTCATTATCAAGCCAAATGTGTACGTCAATGTGCAATACATATGGCATCCATTTGTTTTATGCTGTACATATTTGTTCAGTCCAACATTCTACGCATCAATGTACCTTGTGTAGCACACTAATTACCACCGGACTATTCTATTCATCTTCACCAGTACATACCTATATATTTATATACATATATATATATATATGCATTAACACATTTGCCATTTATTCAAATGTATATCATCTCAATACCTACACCATTGTCGCCCCATATATAAATGACGCAACATCACACATATAATAATTAATATTATTATTATCAAATAAAGGGTAGAGTATACAGTTGAAGTGGAATGAGTAAAGTAAAAAAAAAAATTGCTTTTAATTTTAATTTAATTAAATAGTACATTAATTAATTCGAAACTTTATTCGAAGGCAGTTTTTAAATATAAATAAACTGAATATTTCTCGATATAGAAGTGTTATTTATGTATATATATATATATATAAATGTTAAAATAGACTGGCATTGCAAATATTCAACCGAAACGCGAGAATATTCGAGACTAAACTTTGAATAACGCCAGTAGGTATATATATATATATATATATATATATATGGATAATGTGCATTGGACCATCTCTTATAGAGCCACACGTTCGTTTGTGTGAGTGTATGCAGCAAGAATAACCAGAGCGAATAATATTCCTACCGTTTCGGCTTCACACATCTCTCCTCGGGTATACTGACGAGTTAACACAACACCCGATGTATCCACATTTTCCAAAACTATATATATATATAGATATATATACAATTAACGTCCAACGTGTGTTTGTCTACATAAACTTGTTACTAATTAATTCATTATACACATACCAATTCCAATTCTTCACTGTAATATCAAACAAATTTCTTCATTTAATATAAATGTTTTATTTCAAACATTCATTTAATTATCTATTGAGTGTATTTTTTAATTCAATTTTTTTTTTTTTGGTCTTTTGTTTCATTAATTTATTATCAGTGTTATCAGATTGCATTGAACATATTTTTTTTTCTTTTATATTTTTGTTTATATCTTTTTTTTGTTTATGATTTATTCACAATTTTGTTCTTTATATACAGTCTTTATCTGCATTCTGTTACACACGATATCGCTTCAACCCCCATCGATATTCTTTATAGTACAAAATTTTCCTCAAGGCATGGAAGCGCGCGCACGTGTTTGGGCACTTTGCCACGCAATCTTGGCTCGTTTGCAATTTTATTTATTTTCCCAAAGGCGGGAATGCGAAAACAAAAATAACAACGTGGAGAAAAAGAAAACGAAAAAACAAAAAAAAAAATAAGAAGACATGAAAAAAAAAAAAAAAAACAATGAAAATGGATGGAGGGGAAACAAAAAAAAAATTTATAATACATCTATACACGAGAGGTGAATTTAAACTGCATCGTGAAGACTTTCTCACAAAGTCTACAGGACTAATCTATAAGAGTGCCAGTGATATAGACCCTGAACGTGTCTCCAACTTTATTCCCCTTTATCACCCCCTTTTTTCACCCGCCACCTCAGACCCACGTTTTCTTACCCGCACTATTTTTCTTTTGCTTCTATCGAAAAATCCTATCGTCTCTCATGACCTATACATACTGAGAACAGTAGCGAATGGTATATAAAGCCATAGAAAACTGCAAGAAAAGACAAAGTAAAACAATTATATCATTGACCAAAAGGAAAGGAGAGTAATGGGCCATTAAATTCAAACACATACACACATATACACATTCACATCCTCTCTTATATTTATTTCAGTTATTTCAACTTTCTTTTGCTCCCGTTGCTTTCCTCCAACTCTTTCAATTTTATTTTGAAATCAATAATACTGATAATATAAATTATTTTTAATATATTACTCTTGTGTATTTGTGTTGCAGGCATGTAAAGTACCAAGTGATTATCGCGCTGAGCAATGCAGTGCATTTGACAATACACCATACAGTGGACAATTGTTAAAATGGTATATTCATCATGATCCATCGCGGCCATGTTCATTAATTTGCCGTGGTGTACCATTGGACTCGTCATCATTTACCTCGTCGTCATCACCTCAAAATTATCATGCCAAGGCCGTTTCACACGATAATATACGAAATAGATTGGATATAAATGGGGATAGTATTGATGAAGATAGCTTGATGGAATTGGATACGGATGATACAATTGTCGTGCAACTCGCTGATAAAGTTGAGGATGGTACAAAGTGTCACGCTGATGGAATGGACATTTGTATTGGTGGAACTTGCATGGTAAATTTATTGACAATACATATTGGTCAATTGAAATTTAAAAAGATATTGATATTATATGTAAAATTATTTTTAGTCTCATTGGATTTCTTCGATTATTA
Source organism: Galerucella tenella (assembly GCA_910591685.1). Taxonomy (NCBI): domain Eukaryota; kingdom Metazoa; phylum Arthropoda; class Insecta; order Coleoptera; family Chrysomelidae; genus Galerucella; species Galerucella tenella. The sequence goes on from CAJUYH010001765.1 coordinate 59,493, forward strand.
TTTATTGACAATTGATGTATTTAGTCCAGTGACTATTGATATGATTTTGCTACTGACAATTTAATTCTTCACTTGAGTAGTACTAAAAAAATTGGCACTTTTAAATCTTCATTGATATAATATTGCTGATCAAAATTCAACAATTATTTATTCCCAACAAAAATAAATTCAAACATGGAAATAATATTTCATTTTTATTTCTTTTAGATATGAAATCGCGAGCAATTTCTATCAAATAAGACATTGAATTTTTCCAACTCGAATTTATCTAATGAAGACAAAATACAACAAAAAAAAAACAAATATGAAAAATTGGTCGACAATTTTTTTTACATGTACAGCTAACTGGAAAGTTTCAAGGATGACAATATAAGTAATCATCCAAAGTATGAGTGAACGCTCACCATGACAGGCATCACAGTACCATAGTCTGTGTAATTAAGCGTCGAGGTCGGATGAAAGTCACTAACTAGCTTTAGCCATTATTAAATGCACATAGTTTCTCACTACTCTGTCGCGCATTCTCTTGTGCTCATCTTCTATGAGATATGGTGTGGCTTTGGGTGAGTAAAGAGATGAAAGTGCATGCACAGAGCTGCCCCAATATATATATATATATATATATATACGTATACATGCATACATGTATTTGTGGAAAGTGAGAATGGTCTTCAATGATATATTCACAGCTAAATAAATCCACGAATTTTCCTACAACTGACTCGACTTTAATGAGGCAGATGCATAATTGTATTTACACTGATAATTATACAAACGAAATGTTGATTTTGAAAGGCATTGAAATACGATGTTGAGACTGATATGATGATTTTGAATTAACAACTACTGCCGTTTGCATTTAATCAACATCGTTGGTTAGTTGGTTTGATGATGGTGGTATAGATAATACTGTTCTTTCTATATTTGCGCAAAATAGATCTTTTATTTTTCGTCTCATTTTCATGTTTTATATACCCTGTTATACGAGGAATTGAGATGGTGGAGTCGTTTGTAGGGGTCACATGAGAGTCATCAGAGTCAACCAGGAGTTATCTTTCTTTCTTCTGTCTATTTATCTCTTTTTCTCCTGCGTCCACTTTCATCTTTTCTCGTGTGCTTCGTCGTCACATCTCAACGAAGAGGACTACGAAGCTCAAGCTTCATGTGTGTTTTTCAAATATATATATATATATGTGTGTGTGTGTGTATACGATGGTACCAATCCCATTTCTTCATTCTCTCTTTATTTAGTTTTTATTTATTTTTTTTTTGTCTTTTATATATATATATATATATTTTTTTTTTTTTTTGATGAGTACGTGCGATACCGCTTCTCTGTACACCCTCTTGTATAAACATATGCCTACATGCAGATATGTGTGCGAGAAAACTGTGAGGAAGAAAAAAAAAAGATGTGACAGAGACGAAGAGTGCAAGTCTGTTGCTTGTTTCTAGCCTTTTTTGTTTTATCTCCTTTATTCCACCCTATATGTCCTCGACTCGACCCATCACGTATTGCATGCAAAGCTCTTTTACAATTTCTTATATTCATTCTCAACTTTACATATGTGCTTTTCTTTTCAACGTTACATTTTGTTTTTTTTTTTTGTTTTTTTGTTACTCTTTGCTTTTATATTATGTCGAATTTTTATGTTTTTATTCAGAGCACATGGAAATAAAAATTCCCAAAGATCCTTTTGGATCTATTGCACGATAAAAAAATTGTATTCCTTTTCATTTTTCTATTTCATTTATTTTTCCTTTTTGTTTTGTTGTTTGTTTTTTTTTTTTCTTCTTTTCTTTTTTTATATGCGTATGTTTGAATGTGTATGATTTATATCTATATGTATACAGAGAAAAATATGCTCGACATCTTTCAAGAGCCATAAACCGCCTCATCTGACAGTGGTTTTCAAGCCAGCAGATAACACATGAATAATATATAAAACGCCACCCAAGAAAGCTTTATATACTATCGCGCAATATCTACACACATATACACACTCAACAGTATGAATGACAAATCACTTTTCTTCGCATGCCAAAGTCACATAAATGCGTGCGGGTCACGATTGACGTCAAAGGATTCATAGTAATAATGCGTCATTAATAATCAAATAAATATCGTAATACCAAAATCATAAATAAATAAACTATAAAAACAAATATAAATTATTTAATCGATACTCATGAATTTTTATTTGCTCCATTTATTTTTACCAAATTATTTTATATATTATAATTGATATATATATATATTTTTTTTTTTTTTTTTACGGATTATATTGATATATATATATATCACTTTTTAAACTTTATTGTTTGCAGATTGTCGGCTGCGATATGAAAGTAGGCAGTGGCAAGACCAAGGACGTCTGTGGAGTGTGCGGTGGTAATGGATCGAGTTGCCAAGTGAGATACTCATGGAGTCTGGAATCAATATCGGCATGCTCGAAATCCTGCGGTGGTGGTAAATGAGGATTTACTTTTAATGCCGCGTTTAATATTGATCGTATTATATATTCTGTAGTATCGCAGATATCTATATAAATATAGAAAATAGAAAGAAAAAAAATTATGAAAAAATAAGAAATTACCTTTTATAAAAGGAATGTAATCAAACGAAAAATCCAATCAATTAATCCGACTTTGTCCTATTATTATCCGATAATATATTCCATAAAGAGTAATGTTTGATACATACGATGCTTGGAATTATTCAGCAAAATTATTTAAATTTTATATTCATATAAATTGATTAGTATGACAATTATTTATTGTCTGTTTTTTTTTTCTTAGGATTCAAGATGGCAATGGCTATTTGTAAGCCATTAAATGATGACAGTGTGACTGATGATACAAATTGTGATTCTGATGAGAGGCCAACGAAAACATTGGTGCCATGCAACACTCATCCATGCTCGACCAAGTATGAAATTATTTATGACAATAATATGAAAATAATTTTATTCCAGCGTCATTATTTCTTTTATTACACTCTTGTACTTTCATTCAACATCACTCAATTTATCATTGGCAAATGCTTGAAACAATAAGGGAATGAGAAATAAAATAAAATACATGACATCTTTTTCATTTAGATTCAACAATATTTTCACATTTTACTCTTTTGTTATTCGTGTTCTTCGCGTCGCCCACCTCTTATTCATCTTTTCACTCTCATGTTTCATTAGATGTATTTTTTTGTTGCTTTCTTCCTTCATCTTCTTACACACTGTGTCGCCAACAACTTCGTTGTATGTGTGTACAATGCGGCAGAATAGTTTGCAACCATTTTGTTTGGGAATAGACGAGGACGACGAGGATGGCGGAGGAGGTTTCGCTTTTTTTTTTTTCGGCTTGAAGCCAAAGTGTTTTCAAATGGCATCGCAACATAGAGAAAACAGAGAGAAAAAGAGTACATGAAGAAAAGAGAAGAAGCAATACATAGAGAAGAATATACAAGAGTGAGTAGTGGGCGAGAAAAAAAAAAAAATTGTGGCAGTGAGTGAAAGAAACAGAGAGAGGAAAAATCGTGGGTCCTACTGACATTCCACATTGCAATGCACAGACCCTACTTTTTCCTATTTCTTTTTTTTTTTTTGCTTTTTTTTTTCATTCATTTCTCCCTAACTCTTGAACGACCATTAGCCAAGAGAAAGGGCTTGTGTTATAGTCCACTTTTTTTTATTCCTTATGTTCGTACCATTTTCATTCATCCCATTTTTATTCCCTCCTTCTCTCATCCATTTTTATTTCCTACTAAATATACCTTTGAGTGCAAAAAAAAATCAGTCTCTCTTTATTTTTTATTTCACATGGATAAAAGCACAATGGAAAATTCTTTTTGATCATTTCAACTTATATATATATATTTTTCGTTGACACACTTGTCTTTATATCTGCAATAAAATCAAATAGTACAATATCTCGGTGATAACAGCATAAGTGTATACAAGAAACAAACTGTACAAATTGATTTTGCCATGTGTTGGAATTGCTCCATGATATTATCAGCAATGTTGGTCAATGTTGATGTGTATTCAAATGGGCCAAGCGTTTATGCACCACTCCGTTGCACAAATTCGCATCTAGAGCGTATATGGAGGTGATAATATCAGATCTTGTGTGAATCTGCCTGCATGCACCTATATATATATGTGATCAGATGCAATGCAGGTCTCGTTAATAAATCACCAACCGTTGTTGGAAAGTGTTTGTGTGTGTATGTGTGTGTGTGTGTGTGAGAGAGAGAGAGATAGAGAGGGAAATAGTGGTGTATAGGTGATTATATATAGATATGGTATGTTGTAATAGGCAAGGTGAGGTCGACGAAGGGGCAATGTCGTCGTTAAATCGCACTAATTGCTTCGCTCCCTCTTTCGTCTTCTCTATATATCCCACCCCGGGTCTGCTGCGCGTTCTCGTATTTAGTTTAATTTGGTTAGTGTTAGGCAACATTTGCACCAACTCCAACGAAGAAAATACCTGATGTGCAAAATGCTCTCACAACCCTTTTTCTCGTGAGACGACAATAAACTTGGTGATATTACTTGTGCCAATAAATTTTTGCGAAGAATAAAAAAATAAAAAAATATTTCACAAAGTTGGATGGAAGTTTCTCATTTTTTATTTCTCCTTTTTCAGTTTTTAAGTAATTGATAAATTAATTTACTGGATGTTTTATAATACACTTTTCTCATTTTTTTTTTTTTTGCTTTATGATTTTATTTATTTATGAAAGAGGTGAATATCAATTTTAATTGTTAAGTAGATCGTAGGAAGTAATATGGTGATGTAAAATGACAATAAAATTAATATATTCATTGAAATCAGGGAAATGAAAGAAAGTGGAGAAGTGGGAGAGGGATTTCTTGGTTGATCTCCAACAGAGCCATTTTCAAGAATGAAAATAGAGAGATAGGAAGAGAAATTGAAAGGTGTATAGCCACGAGGTTGTGTAAATAGTTAAACAATCTCAGAATATATTTATATATATATATTTATGTGTGTGTGTGTGTGTGTGTGTGTGTATAGGGAGGGTGACTTTTTACAATGTATGTGACAGCAGAGAAGAATGTAATTCGGTTTTGTTGATGGTATTATAAAAATATAAAGAATACTTGGCACGGCATCAAACGTACATAGAGTTGAATGAACAATAAAACAATATGAAAAAAAAATGTAAATAAAAAACTTTTCATATGCTCTTACATGATTAATATTTTAAATGTAAGAGCATAAATAATATTCCACAAGTTTTTATCTATTGTTGCATTATTTTTTGCATCAAGTAATAGATATAACCCATCGACTGATAAAAAGAAATAATAAGAGACAGGATCAATAAAAATGTTTATTGCACATGATGACATTTAGAATTATTGATAGCGATAGCTTTTATTTATGATGAAAGTGTATATGAAAATGATTAAAAGTCCAACGCTCACGGCTATGTGACTGGTGAAATTGACTTCAAGACCTTCTAGTCATTTCTAGTTACTTACTTCTATATATATATATATATATATATATATATTTTTCTTCTCTTTCTCACTTGGTCTCTCTGTCTTTTGTTGAATTGGCAAAACTTGAAGTTGACGTATTTGTCGACGTGCTCTTTCATCATTTCTCCTTTATACAAAGCACTCACTTTCTCTCTATATGTGTTCGATCGATCTCTTATATAGTGGAAATACCAAAAGTAGATGGTTGAGAGAAAGAGCTGAAGGTGGAGAGAAATATACACCAAGGCACTTTGTTCCACAAGTTCTACAGTGAATTTACGAGCGAATAAAGACGTAGTCTGAAAATCGTTCAACCGTGTCGTTTTTTTTTCTTTTTTTTTTTTTTTTTCATATATATGAAAAACGTCTTCTTACCTTCTTCTGCTATTCCATATTTTCATTTCCTTATTGCCAATGTATATTTTCTTCTTTTTAATTCTTTTCATCATTCCATCCTATCGATCGTGCCCATTTTTCCTGCACCGGCTGAAGTGCATTACTGGAAAAAAAATAATAATCATAATAATAATAATAATAATAAAAGAAAAATTTCATTGGATAAGAAATGATTTGTGACGTAACTTTTATAAAAGAAAATAATTTTTTTTTTTTCATATTTTCTCAGATGGATTACCGGTGAGTGGAGTAGATGCAGCGCTAGTTGCGGCGGCGGATCAAGAACTAGACTTGTATATTGTACAGAAAAAAATGGCAACGAGACAATTAAAGTAAGAAATGTACTCAATTTGTTGGTTTTTTTTTTTTTTTTTCATTTTCCTCTATCGAAAATTCAATTGATGAATTATTGAAATGAATTTCTATTCGTTTTTCTGTTTAGCTTTCAGATCACAGATGCAATTCAAGCCACAAGCCGAAGAATCTGGAAAATTGCAATACAATTTCATGTCCCATGTGGGAGACAGATCAATGGAGTGTTGTGAGTAAAAATATTTATTGAACATTATTATTAAAACATTGAATTTTCAATGAAATAATTGGGAAATTATTTCACTGGTTCAAGAAAAATTTATATATTATACTCGCACACCTGTCTACAACTAAATTGCATCGCAATCAAAACGTAAATATTGCCTTTTGGAAATATTTTATTGAAATATTAGAGAAAGTTAAATTTAAAAATCCTCCGTGAGAGAATTTCTATTTATTTTCTTTTGTGTCAATTTTTGTTATTTTCTTTTTTTTTTTCACTCTTTACCTTTTCCATCGGATGTTGAGAGAGCAAGGCCAAATGCTCGGTTTACGATCAAAGGAGTATGCCAAAGAGAATTCTGACGTTGGTCGTGAGAGGAGAAATAGTGAATGAGAAGTGGGACATAAATGACTATAGTGTGTTTAATACAAGCAATAAGAGAGAAAGAGGCCGCCGCGTGTGTGCCGGCATGTAACGCAAATTCAATCAACCATTACCATCAAACATAAAAATTTTCACGTACAAATAAATTCCCACTGGTAAAATTATTTTGTCTCTATTGACAAAAATAAATATAATATATACTTTATTTATTATTGATTGTAGTCGCAATATAAATAATAAAATAATCATTAATAAATAAAAATATAAATATTTATTAGTTGTATATTTATTTATTATTTTCAAACTCACTGATATCATTTGTCATCAATTCAACGTATAATAACATGGATGATGTTGCAAAATAATAAATAGCAAGACGTCATACATATTCAACATAACAAATGCGTCAAGTATAGAGATAAAAAAAAATAACTCGTCTATCAAACGTTATATCTACGCGGAAAACAAGATAGAATAAATCGAATTTATGATTTATAACGTTACGCTGCATCCCGGACAATCTCTGGCATTTTATCCAATATGTTTCCCCACATTTGTCTCATTTTTTTTATCCCACTTCGAGTTTAATCATTCCATCATGGACTTAACGATCAAATGCTATATACGTAAGAGAATTGATGTGATAAATTTTTTTTTTCACATTGCCACATAACAGTTAAATGATACGACGACTTAAATTACATTTTCATTTCAGTCCTCTTGTTTAATATAATATTGACGGTCCATTTATATTTATTTATTTTTTTTTTATGAATTTTTCCGCAGTGTTCGGTAACGTGCGGCAGCGGAATGAGAACTCGCATTGTCGAGTGTAGAGATGGCAATGGTAGACTGTCAACTGATTGTGACACATTGGAACGTCCGCATGAACACCAAGAATGCAATACCAATAATCCATGTCAATCTTGTGAGTCAATAAAAAAATAAATCAATAACAAAATATTTAAATGAATTGTTCAATTATTTCGAATCTACTGTCTAGACTCGGGGGAATCATCGCAATCGGTGATGCATCCGTATCCAGCGCCACCAATACCCGAGAAATTAGTCGATCAACCAATACCATCTGAGTCCACGTAAGTTAACCACTCAAACAAATAACGACACTCTTTAATTTTTTACCATAGCAATATACGAAATATATTCTAAAACAAATCATGACAATATTCTATTTGCAAAAAAATAAATATAGCTTCATCGCTGACGAATGGTCCACCTGTAGCGCAACATGTGGCGAAGGTATACGTCATCGTGAAGTTCACTGTAAAATATTTTTGGAGTTTAGTAGAACAATAGCAAAATTGCCGGATCGTCAATGCGCTGGGCCAAAACCACCGGAAACAGAAAAATGTATGATAAGACCATGTGGATTGTTGGATAACAGTTTGTCATATCGAATTGACACAGTGGGTGATAGTGGCTATGAGGAATCCAATTTAATGGACTCATACAGGTCATCGGGCTCGGGAGCAAGTGATTATGAAGGCGGTGTTAAAGTTGCGCCTGGTAATTCAGGTCAAACAACTTATTCATGGAAAGAAGGCGGATACAGCGCTTGTACTGCCTCCTGTCTCGGCGGTAAGAATTATTCTCATCTCCACCTTTCATTTCATTCTATTCACTCTATCATTCTATTATTATTAATTGAATTAAATCATAAATTAATTGTGTCACTTTGTGGTTATTATTATTTTTTATATTTTCTTCTTTGTTTTTTTTCGTCGGTTTATTTTCTAACACAGGTGTACAAGATTTAATAATAAATTGTGTGAGAGACGACACAGGGAAAACAGTTATTCCACTGTTGTGCACTAAAGAAACGAAACCTGAGTCAAGAGTACGTACATGCAACGATCACGCGTGTACTCCAAGGTAAATTCTCCATTAAATTCTGTAAACAAATCACATTGCCATTTTAATATTGGTCTATTTGTATTATTTTTATAATTCATAAGTAATGTTTCACTTTAATGTTTAATTATACAATTTATTACCGCATGTATATGATATTTTAAACAAAGAAATATACAATGAAATTCAATTAAATGACAATGGCAATGTGTCAAAATGTGTTAAACTAAATTTTTAATATTAAAAATTCTTCTGATCAATTGTAATGCACTGACAGTAACTCAATCTCAATCAAAATTCTCACAAATTAATATTTTATATATTTAATATGTACAATATTATCATTTATTTTATTATAATTTATTATTAATTGGTGTAAAATTGAATGTTGAATCCTTTCAGATGGAACTACAGTGACTTTTCACCGTGCAATAGCCCCTGCGGTATTGGTATACAAACACGAGACGTCACTTGCATACATGAGGTAGCGCGTGGTCCTGGGAATACAGTGGTGGTACCAAACCATATGTGTCAGACGCCACCACCAGTAGACAGGCAACATTGTAACGTGTGGGATTGCCCACCCAAATGGCAGCCGGGTGAATGGGACAAGGTAAAAGCAGCAGTAACAGTAGTATAATACCACCGCTTATATTCCAGATCATTAAACTTTATATATTGTATATCCGATATGTATTTTGATTTTGTTGAGGAGTAAAGAGAAATGGAGGTGATAAAGATTGTGGGTGAATTTACGCTTTACAAAATTGAATTTTTATTTGTTAAATTGATTGTGAATTATTTTATTTTTCATTTTTTTTTTTTTTTTACAGTGCTCCAAAAGCTGCGGTGGTGGAATGAAACGACGCGATGTTATATGTGAACAAGTAATGGCACAAGGGCACAAACAGTCACGTCCTGATCGCGAATGTCAAGGGAGTAAACCGTCAGCGGAAAAGCCGTGCAATACAAAAGCGTGTCATGAATTTGGCGCGTCGACCGTACAAGCTACGATATTCAGCCAAAATACAACGTTCAATCAGCAGAGTCCCGAGCAAAAAGTTGATCTTAAAATTGGTGGGAGTGCAACGGTATTTCAAGGAATATCCGTGGTCAAAATTCGTTGTCCTGTTAAAAAATTCAACAAGTAAATATTTTTGGTGTTGAACAATGGAACAATGAATGGGAGGATGAAGTGGATAAATAAAATTGTAAAATGATTATTTATTGTGTTATTAAAGGGCACAAATTTTATGGACAAAGGATCGCGCGGAATTACATAAATCGAGAAAGTATAAAATCAGTAGAAAGGGAGCTTTGAAGATTATTGATATTGGATTTACTGATAGTGGAATTTACGCGTGTATTGGTAACTAATTAATATAAATTTTCTATTAAATTAATGTGAAAAATGTGTATATATTTATAAAACAATTATAACTATGCCTTTGGTACGATTTTTAGCTGGGAAAACGCACGCAGAATTGCGTCTAATTGTGAAGCATCGAACACGCGAGCAAATGAGCAGCGAGGAAATTTTACGTTTTGGCAATATAGTGCATCAGCGTCAGGATGTAAATGCGGATTCAGGATCCGCGAGTTCGGGCGAAAATCTTCAGATAGATCGTGCTGGTGTGCATTATTCAAAGCTAAATCATCGATAATCTTTCGCAATTTTGGATATTTTAATGATAGAATAATATGATTGAACAATTTTTTTTTTTAAACAGCCCCGGCTTATCAAGGGACATTTGCATTTGGTAATGATGATCTCAGTCATGAATCACGGCCAGAAGTGCCGTCCTCCGGTCAAACAACAAAAAAACCCCGACGTAAATCGAAACCCAAGCCAAGTCCTGCGTCATCGGATTCAAATTCAAATGGCGAATATTCAGTCACATCAATTCATCAGGTAACTTCTATAATTAAATACATGATGAAATATCTGAAATAGTTTTATGTAGATTGAGATGTGTGTGGTACAATTGGAAATCAATAAACACTACAAAATTTACATCTATGAATGACGTAATACATGGCACAATACATTTTGAGATAACACTGGTACAATGGTAAATTCATGCACGATAACCTATAAATAACAATGCGGATATTTTTTCACTTGATACAATGACATTTACACTGTTATCCAATAAATTTTAATTGAATGAACTGTGCTTTATCTATCTTTTGACCATTATTAAATTGTTCTTTCTGTTAATAACACAAATTTCTTCTCCATTTGTCAATTGCTGCAATCTTATGAAAATTTTATTGCGATTCTGGATTCATACGCTTTTGGAATTTAATTTGTATTCAGCCGGGTCATCACGAATCGGTCGAGTCTACTGCGTCCTCGAGCGCATCTCGGCTTGTTCCACAATTCAGCAACTTAATCTCCACCTTAAAGGTGAATTCTATCTGTTAAAACTAAGAAAAACAAAAAATTAGTTAACATTTCATTTATTTTCATCTATAACAAACTCTATTTTCACTTTGAATAAAAACGAAAACATTAAAATCAATAATAAAATCATACGTTTATTTATATTTTAGTCTTATTTGCCGTTTCAAAATGATGCGGGATCAAATCGTGGCCATCGAACGGTCCCCGACTCATCCACAAACGATTATCACGTGCAGCTATCGCGAAAAATTCATTTAAATGAACAGCCCGACAATGAATTACACGATGAAAGTGACGCAAATGATTTTGAGATGTTTGGACGTAATTCCGTGATACCTGATGACACATTTGGTCCGGATGAGGAGAGAATATTTATTGATGACGACCCGTACGATCTGGAAACCTCAATAATATCAATTAATCCATGGGGAAATATTCACAAATCGACTGATGCAATTAATAAAAAATATCGACAAACTGCCACGACTGAACATACGCGAAAATATACGAGAGATTATTTGGAGGAGTCGTTAAAAAATGCAAAGAGACATCGTAAAGGTTCAATTGATATTCATTATTTGAAAAATCGTGGAATAAGCAGAGATTCAATGGCGAAGAAATCCAAGGGAGCAGTAAAGAAAAGTTACAGCACAACTCAAAGTTCAGATCTCGTATTTTTCCTCGATCATTCTGATGACGAACAAAATATTACAAAGTCATTGGCCACTGTAGTGAGTGAGAATAGTTATAAAAAGAAGAACGATGAAAAAAATGACATGAAAAACGGCAGTATTGCAACGAAAAATATAAGTTTCACACCAACAACAATTGACGACAATAAATTGACGGTGATGGTAAAAAATAATTCACGTCGTGTCACTTTAAATTCACTAATTGACGAGACAACAAAATCAATTACCGATTTTTTAGCAACAAATTTACCAAATGATGATGAAAAAATGTTTGATTCAGGCAGTGAAATGGAACAGACTGAGGATTCATACGAGGAGGAATTGACACGACAGAAAATAAATAGTAAAATGGATATTGGCAAAGTTTCAACGAATCAAAGTAAAATTGACAATTGGGAAATTAGTAATAGCAATGAAAATGCACGTGAAATGGATTCTGAAAGTGTTGATCACGGCGCACTTGAAGTATTGAGCAATGAGGATGTAAAAATTGAAACGACATCAATAAATCCAAAGCATTTAAAAAATCGTTCTCATGTTGAACATAAACACAAACATTCACATGATGAATCAACAATTAATGTTGAAACTCTTCATATAAATAACTCGACTGCGACAGAAAATTCCAACAGTTCAATCGATACTTTCAATAAAAATTCCGTCGATGATTTAATGTTCGAGTGGATAACTACAGAGTGGTCAAAATGTTCGCAAACTTGTGGTGGCGGGGGATTCCAAATGAGAGGCGCTCAGTGTACAGTTCGTACAACAAAGTCGAGTAACAATACAGCAAAAGTAACTGCCGCCACCTCTGCCACCAATCTCGCCCAATCGCGAACCGTAATAGGTGCTTCGCTTTGTGAAGACTCCGGTTATCCCGTACCACAGAAAGTACGTCCATGTGGCATTGGAATATGTCCCCAATGGCATGCGAGCCAATGGACCCCATGCGAATCATCACGATGTTTCAATTGGAAAACTGGTAAAGTTTCCTTCGACATATTCCTTCTGTTTCACTTTTTTTTTTTATTTTGTTTTTAGTTAACTCAACTGAATTCAATGAATCAACAAATAAATACTTTATTATATTGCTATTTGTTATTAGCTACTCGTTTTTCATTATATATTTTTCATTTAAGCCATGCAAAGGAGAGATATTACATGTCGGTTAACTGATTTGAATTCAAATGGGACAACAAATGTGACAATTCTCGAGGCAAATAAATGCGATGATGGTATTAGGCCGCCGCAAAGACAGGAATGTTACAATGACGCGTGTAAAGGTGTTTGGAGAGTTGGTGAATGGTCCGAGGTATTATTGATTGTTCAATTGAATTTTAACACCAATTATTCAATAGAAAAGTAACGGATTGACATATTACTATTTTGTTTTTTTTTTGTTTTTTTTCCCTTAAATATTGCTATTAGTGTACAGCTGCATGTGAAGAGGATGGTATCAAGTATCGAATTCTACAGTGCGTATGGTTTGGAACTAAAAAACCGGCCGGCAATGCATGTAGAGACATTCCACGTCCACCAGTGATGAAAGTTTGTAAGGGTCCACCGTGTCCACGTGGCAATGGTAATATAAATCATTATTTCTTCTCATAAATTTATTGAAAATTAACTTTATTATATTTCCAGTTTGATTTGTTTTTTTTTTTTTTTCGTTTCTTAATTTTTTTCAGATGAATGCAATGATCATTCGCCACTGTGCAATAGGGTAAAAATGATGAATATGTGTCGTGTGCCACTTTATCAAAAGCAATGTTGCAAATCGTGTCGTTAGAATTGGCATGAATATTGAAAAAATTTTACTTCATGTATGGAGGGAAAAAAAATGTGAGAGCGAGAGAAGGAGAAAGAGAGAGAGTAAAACATGGAATAGAAGTAAAATAAATTATTGTCGACACGATAATTTAGGCTAATGAATTTAAAAAATGTTTTTTGTTCAATTTCTTTTTTTTTTGCGGAGATATATATATATATATATATGTCTATTACCCAATGAAAAATCTATTGAAAAATAAAAGAAATGCGATCCAACGTTGCTATAACGATCAAGTTTTAGACGAAAAAAATTTATTTTACGCACAGTTCGAAAAAGAGAAAGGAAAAGAAGGGGAAAAAAAATAAGGGAAAATGAATAAATATACAAACAATGGCAGTTATTGTGAGGAAATAATTATGCCATATACCTCGAATTTTATCTCTTAAATAGCCATGAGTATTATATTATACATAAACACTTCCTCTTCTTCCTTGCATTCCCTCAATTATATTGAGCAACGCCGGTAAGATGAAAGTTTTCGCGCCGCGAAAAAAGTTAAAGAGAAATAATATTATTGTTAAAGTTCAATGGTGGGAAAAAAATAATAAAAAAAAAATCCAAGTTTGAAGGGTAATTTATTAGTTAATATCCTGAAAGGAAATACCTACGCAATACCATTTATAAATATTCAATGAGTTTTAAAGCCTTATGGAATAATGGAAAATTTAGAATTACTACTTTTTAGCCGAAACATAAATTGAAGAAATGACGGAAGAGTAAAAAAAATTCATTAAGTACATCCACATATTTGCTTTTAATATGCTTCATAGTGGTAAAATGTAATAATTAAAATCAATTCATCACTTTTTATTTCACACACACACACACACAAGCCACCTACATTATTTAAAGATCATTTTTCAAGACTGAATGAAACTTATAAACAGTATAAACAATTTCGACAATGCATAAACATTCCTATTGGACATTTAAAAAGGAAGACAAAAATGAAGTAGAATTCAAATCACTGTAGTATTATAAAAATAATTTAGTTGTATTTTTATTTAATATATGAAACATTCCGCGAGTACAAATTTAACAATTATTATATTTTATTTTTTTCGTATGATCGTTGCGGTTCTATTTATTCCAATATTATCGTTTATTTAGCGCAACTCAAAACAAATTAAATTAAATATATATAGTCTAATAATGGAAAACAAAAAAGAAAAATGAAAATGAGAAAAAAATAAAAAGAATACAAAAAAAGGGATATAGCGATTATTAAAATGAAAGAAAAAAAAAAGAAAAAATAATAAATAAATAAATGAACACTGAATAAATTATTATATGCCTATTCACACAACCCTCAAGGATCTAATATATAAGCTAAGTAGTCTCTAAGCAATAAACAACAACATCCAACAACAAAAATAAGAAACACATGAATAATTGTAATATAACAATTTATTATTAATTTTTGACGAGGAAAAAAAAAATATGGGAAAATTATTTGTTAAACAAATTATTTTTCTTCGTTATCGTCTTCGATATTTATTTATTCACTTATCTATCATCAATACATTATTTCAATATTAAAAGTCTAACTTGAAAATATAAAATTATCCCAAAGTAGTATTATAAAGATAAAAAAAAATAATGGATAGTAAAACATTTTTATAATTCAAAATTTTGATTTTATGTTCTTTCTGTGTTTTTCCAATCACTCCGTATTTAATTATAGATTGACATTTTGTATATATTTAAAATACCTGTATGTAAAATTATTATGCAATATTATTGAATAAAAGAGTATATTTGTTTATTAAATGATCAATCAATAGATCTATAAACAAATACACTCTCAATTAAAGTAATACACAACTGTATATGTAAATATGTAACTGCCTACCTACATATATGAACAAACAAAAAGGGAGAAAAAACAAAAGAGAGAGAGAGAGAGAGAGAGGAAGAAAAATAAATTGAGAATGATGTACATCACTGCACAATTTTACGTTGAATGATAAAATGTATTCAAACATCCCAAATATTTAATACTTTCTCTTCATTCATTGGCCACAATTCACGCAATATATCCCATCCAGGCTTTTGTGTTACCGTTAAATAATTATTTTCCGGATCATTTAAATGCGAATACATTCCCAAAATGAGACTCTGACATGCGCGTGCACAAACGCAAATTTTAAGAATTTTTTTCTCAAAATCCGTCAATTTTTTCACACTTTGATAACCCCCAATTACATATTTACCCATTTTAATATCGCGCGCTTGCATAATCATATAAAAAATTGTCAATGACAATTCAAATATTAAATATGAATATTGCGTATCGCCAAAATCAATAATACCAATAATATTTGTATGTTCATCATTGACAAGAATATTTTGTTCATTTAAATCGCCATGAATTATTCCACGTTCAAGTTTATCAATACTCCCAAGAATCTCCTTTTCAAAATGATTTATCACATCAATTATCAATGATTTATCATCATCATTGACAACGACAAATATATAATCGCGCAATTTTGGCACAGAGAGAAGACTCCAAAGATGAACGCGATTTTCATAAGATGAATGAACAAAGCCTTTTAGAATATTATCCAAATTACCAACGAATATTCCAACATTAAAAAATAATTCCGATGATAATTTTGCATTGCAAAGTATTTCACCAGGACAATAAACTAAAAGACGTACCTGAAATCAAATTATTATCGCGATATAATAGACAAATAAATTCATATAATAAACGAAAATGAAAAAACAAAAAAAAAACCAAAGAAATCATATGTAAATTAATATACATACAAATGTGAGTTGAAACGTCATTTACACGAATTTTCTCCGATGAATAATACGATCCCTTTAAATTCAAAACCGGCACAGGACAATTGATATTCTGTTTATTTAAATACAGCATCATTTCATTTTGCCCTTCAACAAAATTTTCATCCTTTGACTCCAATGAATTCATTATTTTCAATACATAACCGTCACTTGCTATTTTATCAACATGAATATTGGTATAATTTTTAACATCACAAATAATCCGATAATTTTTATCATCATATCCATTTAATTCCTGTATACCTAACACTTTAAAGCCATACAATTTTTCCACTAAATCCACAGCTATTTTATCATCAACAATCGGTCGAATTATCACATTCGCCATTGGTTGAGCCATTATTTTCTTTTTTTTCTTTTTTTGTTCGTATATATATATATTTAATATTATAATTCGCTCGACACCAAATGAACTGTTTCAAGCTATTGAGATTGTGACGAGACCTAAATTCACTTTTTCTTCATAATTCTTTGTGTAATGGCCGGCCTGATAAGTTCATATCATTTTATATATAAACATATACTAAATCGCAAGATAAAATCTTCTATGGAGCATTATACATTTTACAAATACTGATAACAGAATATAATCAACAAAAAATATATATATATAACTACACATTACTGTTTTTGGCGGAGACTTAACTTTATACTGTTCACTCGCAAAAAAGTTTTGAGAGCAACGGCCATGTCAATTGACATAATTTAATAATTTTATCCGGTCACCACACTATGACAATTGCTTCTCGACTAATAATCTTCAATCAAAGAGAATAAAACACACACTCACTATAGTCACTATTAAATAATTATTATCTTTGTAATACTATATAATGTATAGCTTATGTATACAAGGAGATTGCAATGCTACAATGAACATATTGCATATATGCAGAGTGAACTATCGGTAAGTGAGAGTTATTTTAGCATATTCTGTACATGAAGGGCACGTTTATATGCATCTTTATTATATATATATATATAGGCTACAATCGATTGAGGGAAGAAGGACGTAATGCACTACCGAATAATATCTGACTGTCCGGCGGATTTGTATTGTAAACTATATATGCGCCATTAATTCCGCGTCACTTTCCCGAGCACTCCGTTCATTTTAATACTGTTTGTTTTTTTCCTTTATCGACAGTCGATTATCATAGACTACTGTTTTATTATTTTTCTACTTTACCCGCTAATAATACATGTCTCCTTTGAAAGGTGACAAATTTATCGAAAAAAATGTTATTCTACGTGGTGAATAAATTCATTTGAAGTACATTGATACAACAATAATTATTCACGGGATTTATTTGTAAAAATACTTTCATCTGTTTTGCAACAATGCATGAAATATTCATAGATTTATTTTTGTTGAGTGCAAAACAAAAATTTTAGATATATATATTTTATATATTAATGAAATGGGCCAAAGTGGCATTGAACAGTCGAATGAAACACCGGTTGCAGATTGTATTTATATATAAGTGCAATGCCATGCACCCCCCAATGACTTGTCGGCAAACAATGTTATCGCCACATACATTTTCTTGCCTTATATACAGTGTGACGGTCAGCGAATCCTCAGACAGCAGTGGAAAGAGGAGGGAGATGAAGAATAAAGAGAAAAAATACATATACTACATACAATCCAAACCACACAAATATATATATGTGTGTGTGTGTGTGTATATGTACAAAAGCGATATACAACCGGTTGAAATGAAGTTTTGAAAAGAGAAAAATACGGGAAGAAAGATACATATATAATAGACGCTTTAAACATTGTTGGATTCAAATGCTCAATATTTTATGTATATATATATATATATATATATTTGTACAGGTAACAAATGCTTTGTGTACGGGTCATCACTTGAAATTTCATGGTGAAGATGAGGTCAAGTCAAATAATTTACGGGTGGTCTGCAATGAAAGAGAAAAAAAAAAAAAAAAATAAACAAAGAAGAAAAAATTTTTTTTTCTCTTCATTCACTTTTCCAACACCCCTTCCACCACAATTATTCATGAAAAATGACAAAATATATTCACAAGAGTGTACGGTAAAATTTAATTGTTCTATTACTATTATTTTTCTCCCTTTTTTTTTTTTTTTTTTGGCAACATAAAATTTTTAGAACCACCTGCAAGACAAGTGATACTTTTGCAAACACACGCACACACACATATATATAAATATATTTTAATATTACGTGCCGAAATATTGTAGCGACAAGTGTGTACATTTAACGAGCAAGTGAGACAGCACTACAAAGCAAAAAAGAATTGCTACACACACGTGGCAAACCAAAAGAAAAAAAAAAGGACAAAAAAAAATTACCGTCAAGAAGAAAAAAAAAACGAAATAATAATAAATTCAATACATCACACACACACACACGGCTATTTAAAATGTGCGCGTGCGAACGCGTGTTATCAGCATTGAGATTAAAATTCAGAGTAGAACTTCTAATGCCAATGGATACATATATATATATATATATATATATTTTTTTTTTTTTTCTTCACTTTTTGATAACTCGCCAAGAGTGTTATGTATATAGTGAAAATGACGTTGCGCCAGTATTAGTAGCACACTATATTTAGATTAATTACTAATATATCTATATATACACACACACATATATATATATATATAGATAATATAAATGTCCAACATTATATATAGTATATGTATGTATACTGGTCAAAATAGCATCCGGCATCTCTCGCTCGCTCTCAATCTCAGAGCGAAACTTGCTGCACACTTTTTAATACACCAGATAAGACTTTATATACCTAAACTATGTATATATTTAATATATACTTATATATATCTATATATATATATATATATGAATATATACATTGATATATTTGTATATAAATATCTATGTATATAAATACATTTAGGTAATTTTTAAAGCAATTAAAAAATTTGTATTTCATATGTTGCATTATTTTGACCTCGATAATTTTCATCAAAGAAAATGGATGAAACGAGATTGATATGGAGAGAGAGAGAGTTGATAGGATGTAGCTATAATCGATTTTCGATATAAATATAAATATATATATATATATATATATATATTTGTGGGAATATTGTGAGCGTGTGTGTTGTGACATAGCCACATCTAGATATCCATAACAGAATATTATAGTCTCAATTCCACATATAATGTATGAAACTACACTCGCTAAAATGGAAAAAGAAGCGAATGAAAAAGATCAAATGTAAATTGAAAGAAAAAAAAAAAAAAGAAAAAGAATAGAAAGATTGAATAAAATCAATTCACAGTTTGACAATAATTATTTCTATTCTTATGTATTATTTTCGATTTTTTTTTTTTTTTTTTTTTTTTTATCATCAAAGTTATAATTAAACATACATTTGTGAGTCGTATGACATATGAATGTTCATTGTAACATTGGCGCCCATTAATGTGTATTTAAGTGTTTGATCGCCTGCGGCCGAAATAAATCAATATAAATCGCAGGTAAAATATATATATACGTATACATGACAGTGTACATTAACTATCGCTCATCGACTTTTCAAATTCAATAGAAAAAAGAATAATCATCCCTCACCAATGTTTTAATTGTCAAATGCCAAACATTTCAACAAAGAAAAAAAAAAGAACGAAAAAAAAAAAAAAATGTACATATTTGTACATAGATATATATATATATATTGTTTGAACTCGATCCAGAGTGTAACAACCTATGCCATTGCCTCGTGGCAATAGTCATCGTTGGACCCTTAAAAAAAAAAGAAAAAAAAAATAGTGGAAAAAAAAAATGGGTACATCTGCTCCTGCGTACATATCTTCACCTGCGTGCATTGCCGGCAGCTGTTCCCGCTTGAATAAACGTACTCGTGCCTATTCATTTATATATATATATATATATTCATATATGAATTATATATGTGTGCATGTATGCACGTGTGTGTGCATGTGGCTAGTAGCGCGTGCCCTGCCATCCCGAGTAAAATAATAAAGATAAAAAAAAAACATCTCCGAAGATGTTCACTAAAATGAAAATCATCAACCCCTTTATTTATCGTTATTCTTGCGACTGTAAAAACTTACGCATTTGCACATCGACACTGGTTCATAATTAAAATTATACATACATGTTTACGTGTATGAATATATATTTGAGTAAGGATGAATGAAATGACAAGTAGAGTACTAGAGAAAAGCAATAATATTAATAATATTTGTGTGTAGGATTTATTTAATGTCGATGTGAAATTGACAGTCGATGAACACATGACATTTTCTACACAAATATTTCTTTACAAGATTACATATCTTTTCCCCATGCTCAATATAACGATTATTAATCTATACCTGTTAATAAATCGGCTCGCCAACTATATTATATATGTAAAACTATTCAAATGAATGTAATTGATAGCTGGTAAATCAGTAGAGACCAATGTGACTATTATTTCGGGGAGGAAAAAAAAAAAAAAAAAAAAACGGTACATCAACATTATTTATCACAACTATGAGCTATCAAATTAATTGTTATATATTGAACTTGACAGCAATCAGCAATTGAAAGTGAATTATCGCTATTTTAAGCACAAAACAACAATTGACAATGATTACGTGTACAGGATATTGTATATGACCAGTCTCAGTGCAATATTGAATTAAACCACATTATTATATCATTAATAGACGAAAAAAAAAAAAATAATGATAATAATAAAAGCGAAAAGAAAAAATGATAAATAAAAGAAATAAATCAATACTTGCTTATCACTACCTAATGAAAAGTAAAAAAATACCGACGCAATTTATAATGAACAATAAAAGTAAATATTGTTGGAATGGGATGATATTGCGATGTTAAACTCTATGTCACAATGTTAAATAGAGCGTCGTCGATCTATAACCAATCGGTTGTACGCATGCGCAATATATCAATGCACACATACATATATTACATATGTATAATATAATGTGCGATTCTAATGGAAGACTGTCGTGAACACCCCTCATGGAAAATTTATTAGGAAGCCCCATCATCTTGTCGTACATTTTATCATTACCTTTAACTATACATTCACATTTCTACAGCCCAACTGTTGAACTTTCCGTTTCTTTTCTTTTTTTTTCTTTTTTTTTCCACCCTGTAAAATTGAACAGCAATTTATTTATTATTTTACTATTCATACTTATTACAATGTCTATAAATACGTTTGTTTATTGATATTGATTACCTTTGTGATGATGAATAAATATAATGCAATGATCGCCAATGTTATTATCAATTGTTAATGATAAAATATCAAAACTGATGGTGGGGTAAAAAAAAGTGGCCTGCGCACCTTCTTA
Organism: Galerucella tenella; assembly: GCA_910591685.1. NCBI lineage: Eukaryota > Metazoa > Arthropoda > Insecta > Coleoptera > Chrysomelidae > Galerucella > Galerucella tenella. Next base: position 81,285 of record CAJUYH010001765.1, read on the forward strand.
ATACATCCATGCGCCGAAAATGAGGCCGAGCGCGAAAGTTCTAGAACATTCCACATATACATTCCCTCAATGTTCTTTGGTTAGATCATTTCTAACAATTTAATGCGAATGTAGTGACGCATCATTAATATTGTATATATATATATATATACATACATATATATTACTGAGATAATATGAGTGTTGAATGAGAGGTTGGAAAAAAAAATGAAGCGAAATTCAATATACACTTTTCATCAGAATAACATTCAAGATGGAATATATACAACTTTGATGCCGGCGCAACGCCGGAAATACCAAATAATTTTCTCACGATTCACTTCACATTCCCGTTCTCTCTCCCCCTCGCTCCTACTATCTCTATCTTCCTTGTCTAACATAATCACTTGCTCTATCTATACAAAACATGTAACAAAGACAGCTAATACGAAAAATTATTCAAACGCGAAAAGGTTTTGAAGAAAAAAAATAAAGAAAAAGAAATAAACGGCGCAGGGTGAACATTTTTTCTAAATACGCTCCTGAACACTACCGGCATCAGTTTACTAACTCATACACAGCCATATATATATATATATATATATAGTCACACATGCAGCCACAATACAAGATTACTTGGAAAGAAGACGCAAAGAGAAAATGTTTCTTGATGAATAAAAAAAAAATCGAAAGTACACTTTTACTCTCAATAAATAATTTTAAAAAATTAAAAAAACGTATATATATGTATATGTATATATTTAATAGCATTTAATAGTTGAAATAATAATTCATTAGCAACTATTAAAATTTTTTTTTTGTCTAAATTATAAGGTAAAAAGACAAAATTCAAATGATTGATAGCAAAGTATATATGTATAGTTTGTGTCTATTATAACAAATGTGAGTATAGTACAGTACTACTACTACTGCAGACACAAACACATATACAATATACATTTGTATGTTTTATACATGTACAGTACCGGTGGTTTGATGGCGAGAGCGGAGAAACGAATACACACACACACACACACACACGACGCATACAACATTGAATACAACACGATCAATCTCAACGCCATCTACAAACGAGCGGGAAAGAAAAGTGTTTGAAGGCCGCCGCTGTGTAGTTGAGCCGGCCGGGAGCGAGAGAGAAGAGGGAAGTGTGCGGTAAGAGGAAACAGGACAGGGCGAATAAACGAGAGAGCGAATTGCTCTGCCATTTGCGCGTCGGTCTGCAGCCTTAGTGTTACTCTGCGTCTCTTGTGCGTCATATCGTCGTCGTTTCATCAAACAAAAAATATTCCTCTTCTCTCTCGCTCCCGGCCGTAGAAAATTTTCCTATTTTCCATCACAATCCAGTGTTACATTACCATATTATTATTTTACAAGTGTAAAATTTAATTAATCAACAATTAAATTAATCATGGCTGATGTAGAAACAAAGTGAGTAAATATTTTTTTTTTTCTCTTGGTTATTTATTTATATCTATTGATGGAGCTGTAATGGGATATTGTGTATTTTCGCATCATCTTCGTCCATTTTTATTTTCACCTTCGCTGTTTCATGAATATTCATCATTTTATATTACACCATATATATATATATATACATATTAATATGTTTTTTTTAATGTCAATCGCCATTTGTACTTGTGTATTTTTTCGATGTGTGCTGAAAGCACGCTATCTCTACCTCAAAAACCAACGCCATAGCTTTCTCACACACAGACACACACATCCACACATATATATATATATACACACCCACGAATATATAATGTATTTATATAAGATTAATATTTTTTCCATAACGATATTAATTTACTCCACGTGTCGATAGTAATTTATCGGCGAGAATCGCGTCTATGCATTTGTTCATTTATTTTATTATTATTACTATTATTATTATGCTTTTTTTTTTTGTTGGAATAAAACCGGCGGGAAGCAGCGGTCCCCACGCCGGTGTAACTATACGTGTGTGTGTGTGTGTTGTGTGTCGCCGTGTGTTGAGTGCTGCCGCGCGGCATTTTCTCTACTGAATATAAATATATATATATTTTTCCATTTATTTTTTCTGTCCTTTTTATATCACTGGAATATTTACATTAATATCTCTAATAATATTCATTCAATTCGTTGGAGTTGATAATTATCAAACAATTGATAAAAAAATAAATTTTTTTTTTTTTTTTTTTTTTTTCATAAATTAATGTGAAATTGTCCATTGCATTTTCTCGTCTGTTTGTTTCTATTTTATACTGTATACACATCATTTTTTTTTTCTTCCTACTCTCTTTCACTTCTTGTTTTTTCTCTTTTGGTTGGCGACGTGCAATGAGACGCTCCGAGAGAAGATATAAGTGAGACAGATATATATATATATATATAAGAGACGCCAACCGAGTTATTTTTTACCACTGTCGTCCCACGCACCTTCAAATTGCACGTTTGACAATATACATTTGTTTTCTGTCCCCCTCCCCCTTCCATTCTGTATTTTCAAGTTTCCACACTTTTTTGTTCCCCTTGGCCGCTCATTCAATATCCGTCATTTTCCTCTTGGCATTTTCAATTACCCACCATCATATTTTATATTACTTCGACCCACAATTTTATATATTATTCTCTTGCAAAAACAACTACCTGATGGAATTGTGTTGGCAAACGACAGAAATATTCTATATATATATATATATATATGTGTTTATATTCGAGATGCCGGGTCACGGCGTATTTCCCCCCCTCGTGAAAGTCGTCTACCTGGAAGTGCTCTCTACACATATACAAATATATATATATATATATATATATATAAAATGCCCCAGAGAGTTCGTTCACGTATTTACGTATTACTACGAGTGTACGGGTCGACAAATGCCGACGACTTTGCGATTAAACTCGCGTATTTTGCATGTTCAAACAAGTATATATATATATATATA
>CAJUYH010001766.1:8101-53784 GCA_910591685.1 Galerucella tenella
GGAAAGCCATAACCAGAAATTGCTAAGATTCAACGGCTGGTCCTGATGAAATTGTTAACTTCAATAGTATAATAAAAACTAATTGTGAATGGTGAATAGGACAAACAATTCAACCAACTGATAAGTGTCTCAATAACTGTTTGACCGAACTATAAGTGACTATGGTAAATACGGCAGTTAATTTGGTTCATGACCTCTTTATTTGAATATGTTTTTAGTAATGGATGCTGGATTCCAGAAGATTGAACTAAAACGATTTTTTCAATCACGTTAACTCCAGATTTGAGATGAAAATTAATTGCTTTCCATTAAATTTTGACGTGTACATTGGTCGACAATTTTTATGGATAATCAGGTCAGGCGTCTCTTTAGAAGTTTTTAGTCTGACGAATAATAAATATCGACTTCTTATGCAGGATGTCTCATGAATAAGTATGGCGTTAATCAGCAGTAAATCCAAATAATTCTATACTGTTTATTTCTAAACTTGTTAGTTTATGGAATACTGATTGCTGAACAGTGCAAATCAAATACAAATTTTATTGCAAATCATCTCAGGGGACAGAAATACAAACTAGGGGTTCGTGAAATTTCACTGTACCACATTCTTGAAACAGCCTGTGGTTCGAGCTAAAGTCTTTTGTCTGAACTCTTCACTAAATTTCCTACATAAAATGTGCTATTTGTTAAACTTGTTACCACACTCAATTTCCAAAGATTTTCGTTTTTAATTAATATAAGACACTTTTTAGCACTGTAAATGTTTTTAAAGTAGTAACTGCAGACGTTTTCCGAATAATTTGAACACAAGCTTTTGTGGGTTTATAATCCATAGTTCTGCAATTAATAGTTATCTATGTACCAAGGCAGTGAAGTGATTCTTTATCGGATGAATCTGAAATTATGAGACGAGCGAAGCGAGGCGAATAACAGGCGAGTCCGATAAAGACACTCTACTGACGTGGTGCATACAAAATTTTATCGCCAATTGCTCAGAGTTCAGAATATAAGAAACTGAGGTATATTTCCTTGCATTTTATTATGACAAAGTTAGCAGCACATATGGAACAAATCTACTTATTATTTGTTATATTAAAATTGAAGGTACACCCTGAGGCATTATAAAAGTTGATTCCTGTAGTCAAAGGAGTTCCAACAATAATTTGTTATAAATAACTCGCAAGGAAACTATCATGGATCCGTAATAGGGAGAAGCGAGACACTGACAGATGACGATTTCTAAGTAATGTCAAAGTCAAAATACTTTACCTGCCGCATATGCCACTTTACCTGCCGCATATGTCACTTTACCTGCTGTCGCATATGTCTCTTGTGAAGTGTCGGAAGGTAAACTGTTTGTTTACTTTCGAAAAATCAATCTGATAATTGATGGCTTTACTGACGGTGGGCGATAGAAAGATTCATTTCAAATTTATTACACTCAAATGAAAAAAAAAAAAAAATTGTGATAAAAAAGCAGAACCACATGAATAAATTTGCAATTGGAACTATTTCACTTTCGTCCTACAAGTTCGTACTGCGTACGTTTGTTCATTTGGTTGGTACTCTTCCTAAAAATATATCAGGACATACTTCTCTGCAGGCAATTTTCATTCTAACGCACTGGTGTCACATACATAAACTTTTTGATTTGATATTTAACTACATTTTATAATCCGTCGGATTACATTCAGGAGTCCGTGCTATCCACTTGATTGCTGCTTCTACTCCATGGTTTTCCCATTTTCCCGTGAAGTTTTAATGCTAGTTTACAGTTCAAGACGTGGTGAGACCACATCGTACATAAACAATTGACATTCTACGTAGATGAGGTACATTATCAAAAGGGTCTATTGAATTATTAGGGTATAATGAAAGGCCCGGTGAACTGGTCCCCAACTATTCCAGCGAAACCGTTAATTTTTTCCTGATGCTGTTCAACTTTCACAAAGAGTTAGTTTTCGTAAGACCAAATATCAAAAATACCACTTTGTTTGTAAATGTCGGTGAGGGAGACATTGAAATAAAAATCCCTATCCCTTTTCATTTGTTGAAGAAACCACAGAATTCTACTTAAGATTTATGAACAATATCTTAAAAATATTGCACCTTTCGCAAGTGGTGAGGAAGCCGCTGCATTTCTCTTAAAACTTTCCATGTTGACATTCTGGAAACTCCAGTTTGCAATGCGAACACTGATAGAAGGGGCTTTTACAATGTTCGAATATTATACCAAATTTTCAACAATTTTAGTTCTTTTCCACGTTTTCCCGTAATATTTGCACCCTTCTTTTCTTTAAAATATAGCGACGTGATATCTACCCTATCCGCTATGGAATAACCCATGTTATTTAATTCTCGACAATACAATAAAACAAAACATTGCTTCGATGTACGAATCCACTGATTTCACGTTCTTTGTGTGTGTGTGTATCGTATTCATTTCTCTTTCACAAATGTGATGAAAACATCACAAAAACAATGCAAGGCAGAAAAATTAACATTCAAACCATTGGCGTACACAACCACCCATGTGCCATATTCACTGTTTTGACGAAAGTGGAAAAATTCCAATTTTAAGGACTGTCACCAAAAAAATAGGTACATATTTCAAATCTAGAAAATTGGTTTATTAAAAAGTATTAAGCCGAATTTTTAAATTTTAAGGCTGTTGTGAAAAGAATTGAAAGTGCTTTGGCTCACTCGACCTATTTGGATATAAGGTGATGCTTACCTTGCTAGGTATCGAAAATAACGAAGTGAAAAATACTCCCATTGATCAAAAAAGGTGGGCCTCTGCGTTTTCTTGAAACATAGACTCAGTATCTGATAGTGGCACTGTTCCGTTTTCGTCCGGCCACCCTGTAAATTATTATTGAAACTTCAGTTTTATTGACGTACAGAAACTATACAACTACTTCTGTTGGATTGTATTGGATTCAGGATGATTAAATGTCCAATTTATAACCGGGTTAGGATTGTAAAGTATGAGGCCCAAACTTCCAGCGGGTCTGATAACCCTCATCGAAGTTGTGGATCCAGAACGACTATTTTCCAATTATCCAAATTGCACGTATTAAATTGTTTATTCCGGCAAGCAAATGTATCGCTGGGTTTCTGGAAAACTTGGAAATCCCTCTTAACTATAATAACAATATGTACAGCGTTGCTGAATTCTAGGACGATTGATGAGTATTCATTCTGCATATTTTGAAGCAAATGTCAATTTTCCATGACGTCTGCGTTTAGCATACGGACACTTAAAGTTTTTGGAATGTCGAGTGACATATCCATAAATAATAGCAATGTATCACTTTGCTCAAAAATAAGGATACAAATTCAACAACAGTATTAAAATTATGACTCTACATAGAACTTGATGTTACGGAGATGTATATATTCACGTTGTGAATACCTCATCACAATCACTGCTTAAAATGCTGGCCATTTTTTGTTTGTCGACAATGAAACAATCCTTCGTATCTGTTAATTCTATTTTTGATGATATGTGGAGTAGTTCTCTGCGTTTCGAAGTGTATGCGATCCTTTAAATCGATTAAGTTAGTTTGTCTGATAGCATAAACGCGGCCTTTTAAGTAGCCTCAGAGAGAAAAATCGAGTGTTGTCAGGTCGGGAAATATATTGCCGACCACTCAATTGCACATTTCAACCAATCCATATTTAATTGTATTAAAATTGTATATGTTACGGTTAAAGTATTTACTTGGCTAGTATATAAACTAGTTGGATAGTATACAAACTATCCAACTGCCTGGTTATTTTGATGAAAAATCATATTTCCACTAAAATAGCTAAAAGTAATGGCTGGTTTGTATACTATTCAGCTAGTTTATAAACTATACAAAATTTATCGCTAAAACTCAAACCACAAGGAAATCACACAAATTAGCTAGCATTTTTGGCTAGTTTGTAAACTATCCACATAAGTTGGATAAAGTGGTAATACATAATAACCAACAAGTTGGTTAGTATGTAAACCAACCAACGCGGAACCCCAGTTTCGGTCGAAGTTAACAATAAAACCTCAGTTTTTAGATGCCCTTGAAATAAATAGAAACAAATATTAAGGTAATCTTCCAAACGACCCAATAGATATCAACCTTTGTCCCTCATTAACATTATTCACCCAGGAGATGGTTCAGAAGAGATTAATGTGTATGAATTTCCAGATGAACCTTTTAAAATTAAAAACTATGTCGTGGGTGGAGATTTATTATATCTATCTTTTCTCTGTATCATGAGTATCTGAGTAAAACACGAACAACAAATCACAGGTGCTAAAATAAATTCAACAGTAGCTTAAAAAATGCTCATCTCATCTTTTCAGGTTTAAGTCCCTAGCTGACAGGCACATTTTGACAATTCGATTATCACTATGGTTCCTAGTGGATGAGTTTTAAACCTTATTTCATATTCATTAACTATATACATTCACTTCACTTATAAAGTCTCTTTTGTGTCAACACCCCCCAAGCAATCTAATAAATCTCAATTATTTGCATTTGGAACACATTTCCAATCAATGAGGTTCACATGAGGTATTCTTCTTCACTTGGGGAAAGCCCAACAAAGTTAATGAAATTTTAACTGTAATTTCCGATAATAATTTCATGAAACACATTAAATATTAAGCGATATGCTCTGAAACCTTTATTCGATCGAGATACACACACACAAAAGGGATAATTAACATTAACGAGCGCCACAATTTATATTCCTTCAATATGCTGTATCGCACATTATTTGTTGGGAGTTAAAGAGCAAATTGGATTGCATGAAAAAAATCGCTAACTGGGTAACACAATACCCGCCATATTTCATTATGAAATATTTAGTATTCAACATTGGGAAATTCTAATTTTCTTTCGGTATTGTGACTAAAAGTCATTATTTACTCATACAAGAGTCATCAGAGTAGTTTCAGTCCGCGAAGCGCAACGACAAAACTCTAACATGGGCAGAGTCAGCGAAAGCTCCCTAAAAAGTGCACCGAAAGCCGTAATAAAAGTGCATGGAAAGCAACCGGATGATCTCGACACTAAAAGGAGTAGAGCCGCCTGCGAGGCGCAACAAAACAGGATGCAGGCTTTTTCCTGCATTTTAATTTTCGCAACCTTTGGGTGCACACTATGCACAGCCACAGCTGTCGATCAAATCATGCCATCAAATTCATTCAGATCCAGCTCTGTAGAAGACCAACTCTTATATAACAGGGTAGAATCAAAATTTTGCTTTGCTATCCGATGAAGGATAATTCAAATTTTGAAAATTCAACTCGAAATCATGCTCGAACAAAAAAACAAACCCAACTAGTTACTGTCACGGTAACGTTTAACACATCTGGTAAAAATAAGAACGAAAAGCAATTTCCAAGCTTCGAGGATACCATTAAATGAAAAACAAGACATAAAATAGTGATAAAGACTAATTTTTATGGAAGTAAACCCACTCACAGCAGTTAAAAAGAACTCCTTACCTATGGTTTGTTTCAAAAAGTATATAGAGCATTGGAATGCAGTAATCCTTAAACAACCAGATGCTTATCGGATATAATAGAGTTGTGCTCAAACTCTACAAATTATTTTTCCCACGACCACATAGGAAAGTAACGTATATCGCACTATACAGTACGTCGGAAAGTGGCTTATATCCAACTTGCGTGCGAATTACTTTCCACACATGAGCGGAAAGTGACCTTCCGAACGCATGCGGATAATCATAGTCAAATGTATAATTTTTATTGAGATTAACCACTGGCAAGCTGTCAAATATATAATTTTTAAATAGATTTACGTATGTAATATCTAAATTTGGAGCGATCTATTTGAAAAGTGAAATTTTTTTCAATTTCTTGTTTAAAAAAAAATCTAGGAAGCGGTCGAGGATTGAACCCGCGTACTCTCCGTCAGAAGTCCGATGTTGTACCAACTAATCCAAGCCATCTCTCATAATAGTCGGAAAATGTAATAATCTTGGAAGGTATTTATGATAAGTATATAAAAAGCAACAATAATAATTTCACTTCCAATTTCTATAATTATCCATCCAATTAATAATTGTAATAACCTACCTATAACTACTTGAATTTTTGTTACTAATGTTAGTTATTGTTAATTTTGAAATCACTTATGTTGATTTTATAGGAACATTTTTTGTATTAATATGTAAGATTTTGATTACACATTATTTGGTGATCACGTGATCGTAGGAAAAATACTGTACATTACTCGTGCGAAAATCATTTTTCACACTCGTGTGATTGTCGCACTCGGCTCATGTCTCGTGCTACAATATTTCCCACTCGTGTGAGAAATGTCACTTTCCGCACACGTTATGTAATATACTATTACAATTTAATAGTAACTGTTTAGTGGATGAGGAAACTATTTTATTTTATAGTACCATATTTCATAGCACATAATTTTATATTCGAAGTGATCCACCCGTGGATCCACCACAATTTTTCTTTTATAAACTTGAAAATTGTGGCATTTTTCATTGAAATTACTATTGAATTATTGTAAAATAGTACAGCTCTGTGATATCCGATATTTGGTTGTAAGAGGATTATTGCATTTCACAATGCTCTATGTACTTTTTGGAAAAAACTATAAGCATCTTCTTCATAAAGAGATGAAACTGGCCCTAAACATAAGTAGCTATGTATTTCCTAAAACTTGTATAATAATAAAAATATATCAAAAAACACCACACACTTTTTGTAATTTTTTTTTTCTTCTTTCATATGGTTTTGGGAGGAATCTTGCACTAAATTATAAATAATTTTCTAACATTTCAAATTTTTATTGTTGATTTTCATAATTCAAAGTTTTGTTTGAAGATTTAGTAAATCCCATAATAACGGTATATTATCACAATTTTGGTCTATTAATAATAACTAATTGGATTAGCATATAAAATCGTATATCGGTTGTATTTCCACTGTTATCTTTCAATACATTGATTGAATGGTAGACAAATAATGTTGACTAATGGTCTCATTGCATCAAATGATTGAATAGTATTGAAAAAAACTACTGTATTTCTTTGGAAAAATAATTAAAATTCCATATGAGGAGGAATTGCGCTCATATAAAGGCAAATATGGGAGAAAATTTATATAAAAGAAAATAAGCTGTAATACTTCTATATATACTATATTAGCAGTTATTGAGATAAGATACTCGAATACAAAATTTGTCACATATCGTAACAGTTCCGTGTGTACCAATAAGAATTTTACAATTATATGCCCTGTTTTACGATTAAGTCCTCTCCATTTGCAGGGAAGCCACAGAAAACCTGCATTCTTTATCCTGGATAAGGAAGGAAGATGATTTTCACAAGTGTGTAAGCGTCTGGTACCAAGAAGTGGCTAAGGTGTCTGATTTTTCACTGAAAAATGGTTCGCACCTCGCAGGTTGCGCTTACTAATAGAGAAGTTCAGTCTAAGGTCAGTGTGGCCAACAAAAAGTGGATTTTCTTTCAAGAATGACAGTTAAGGTCTACCCTTCAAAACATAAGATTTTTGCATGTCTTTTATCATTGCGAACATCTATATTGATTTATTAAAATAATGAATACACCCCCGAATACTTAACATATCGGTGGCCAATAATTCTAGGAACTCTTGGCATGTCACCATTTCATTTCTGTTATCTGTCACTAGTTATGTCAGATGTCAGTGGGAAAAGTAATTAGAAGAACAGAGATACACCTAAATAGAAATGAGTAATAAAATCAAACAATTTTATTTTGTTAAATCTACATTGTATTTAAATTTAAAGTGACGCGTTTCGCTAACACAGTAGCTTTTTCAAACGAATGGCGGTATAATGAGAAACTTTCTATTTATACAGTGCCTTAATACTAAATTATACGGATATTTAACAATAAAATTATAATCTATTTACAAGGAAATGAAATGAATTTGTCTAAATATGGGATTAACTAAAGTATTTAACAAGTTTACCTGGAAACTCATTCACAACCATCCTACAGGAATCTTTCTAGGTAAAAAGGTTTAATAATGGAGAATTGTTAATATCAAGTTGGTCGTTAAGAAGATTATCTGAATATTTGTTTTTATTTATCTCTAGGGCTTCTAAAAGATTTAATTTGAAGGATTTAGTTTCTATATGCAAAATTTCAAAATTTGAATCGAAAGAGTGTTGGTTTGCTAATAAGTGATTTGAATAGTTGGAATCTAATTTTTGATTGTCATAACTACGTTTGTGTTCTGAAATTCTAGTTTTAAAATTCCTAAAAGTTCTACCTATATAAATTTTATCATAGTCGTCATTACCACATTTTAATTTATAAACTCCTGATTTATTTATTAGTTTTGAAGATATGAATTTGTTGTTTTTAATGAATTTGGATAAATTGTTGTCGGTTTTGAAGCAAATATTTAAGTCTAAAGTTTCTAAGAATGATTTTATTTTTAAGGATGGTATTCCAAAGTAAGTTAAGCTTTTAAATTGGTTATTTTTGTTTTTATCAAAAGGAAATACAGGTTCTAGAGTATGTTTTCGTATCTTTTTATTTATGATGTTGTCAATTAAATTTGGATCGTGATTATTATTAACCGCTATTTGCTTCATTATATTTATAGTTCTTTATTGTAATTGTCAATATTCAATGGAACTGTTAAAAGTATATGTATCATACTATTGAAAGCTGCTAATTTATGACTGATTGGGTGGACTGAACTATTATGAATTGTAATGTCTGTATGTGATGGTTTGTGAAATATAGAAAAGTCATGTATATTGTTTATATTTGAAATTGTAAGATCTAGAAAGTTTATGGACTTATTTTGTTCAATTTCTACTGTAAATTTGATATTTTTATGTATTGAGTTAATGTGAGTAATGAAGTTATTTAATTGTCTCGTAGTACCAGTGAAGCAAGCTAAAATGTCATCTACATATCGGTGCCAGTAAACAATTTTTTTACTAAGGGGGTGTGTTTATGAATTATCTTTTCTATATTATCCATGAAAATTTCTGATAATAGGGGACTGAGAGGGTTGCCCATAAAGAGTAAAGAGGCCACTGGATACATCAATAACAGTCAATTGACGAAGTGAGAGGAAAGAACACACGCACGCGCTTGCCAACAAGCACATCATAGAATTAATATTGTTAATATTGTTAATAATAAAAAGTCCCTTTTATAATTATTATCACTACATACTTAGCACTTCAGCTTTTTCATAGTTAAACGTGGCAGAGTCGAATGTTTTCGAATGCATTCCTTTCATGGTTTCAGATAAACTTGCCAAAGTATACCTCAAGTCGCAGTTCAAGTACTTGATAAACTGTTATTTCTTTCATACCCAGTTTCCAAGTTAACAAATAAACGCATCATCTACACTGAATATTTGTTTCAAATTGGAATACCCTGTATTCATATTTCATAAATGTAAGACAAAGCTCAACGAGGATAATTGGATCCTCGACATTATTGTTATTAACTATGCTGCAATTTTCAGACGAAGCTCGATTCAGATAAATCGATAGGAATATAAATCACATTCTATCTTTTTAGATCCAATTGCAGCACAAGAAGAAAAAAACTGTTTTAGTTTCAATTAGAGGCCTTTTCATACAGACCGATCAATATCGCGATATCTCTGTCGGTGTAAACTTTAGTACCATGTGATAAATTAGCTGGTAGCACGAAGAACACGATATTTATAGCTAATAGCTTCCAAAAGAGGAAGCATAAAAACAGTTGTACGTTCGGTTGAGATAAGGATTTTAATAAATTATTTTTGACATTAATAGTGAAAAATTAAACACCTACCAACGATAACTTCAAACTTTGTTTCAGTATTTTCATATTTTTACAGGTATTTTATTATCCAATAAAACTAAAAAACGTGTAACAAAAATATGTGATTTATGCAATAAATATATTAGTTCATATAATAACCTTCTTGGTGTGCGCCATCGATTGTTAATGTGCTTCTTACAAATTACGTTGGAAGAAATGGAAAAAAGGAAGGTCTGTGATTAATCCCAATCAAAATATCACAATAATGAACCATTTAAATGTCAACCCTAATCTTTGACTTGAGAAGTTTGATCACTTGACGTTTACATAACGCGCAAGCGCGACCTATCAATCGGAAGACATTATATCATTCAAAATAGGACGTTTCTTTCGTAGCGGCAATGTGTCTTACGTCTTTTTCTAATGTTTCACTGACAGTACTCGTCAAGTCTGTACTTTGTTGTTTACGTTCAATTATTATTTATGAAGTAAGAGTGCTTATTAATATTATTGTTATATTCATTTAAATAAAACAAACATATGCCTAGAGTCACGGAAAAACATCAACATTTTGAAAGTTCTCAAGTATTTCAAGTTAGAAAAAGAAGCTAGTAATTATTAATTTCATAGCCTTGTCGAATTTGGCTGAATACGATCCTGATGATTTTATTAAACAAATTTAAGATTAGCTTCATGTCAAAATAGCAAATAAAATAAACATACCTTAAACTCGGATATACGTCACAAACAATGACGCACAACAAGAAGGTTATTATATGAACTGTACCGGGTGTCCCAATAAGAATGGCTCTCGGCCATATCTCGGGAACCGTTTATAGTACAGCTTCGGGAAAAAAAATGTATGATAAAAGTGACCTCGAGAAAAACCTGGAAATAATTTACAGAGTTGTAGGTCAACCGCTAGAGGGCGCATTTGACAGTAAACATTGTAAAATTTTCCAAACTTTACTAAATTAAGGAGCATATTAAATATTATAATCAGATTCCTCGACAAATTCTGCATATTTTTAATACAAGTTAAAGTCTATATCTTCAAATGAGGGGTGGGGGAGAGTGGGAACGTTGTTACGAATAAACGCCTGTAATTCCGGTTCTGCCTGACCGATTTTAATAAACTTGATGTTGTTTGAAAGAGGTTTTGTTGAACCATCGAAAATTTGTGAATATGAAGCAATCTGATGTATAACATGGATGCTAGAGGGCGCTGTTTTTTTTTGTATATTGTGTTTTCTCGTAACAATTTTGCATGGGAACATACAAATTGAAGTAGGTCTTTGGAAAGTAGACTAAATTAGTATGGAAACACTGCAAACCGCAAGGCTATATCTCTTTCCTATCCTGAGATATCGTTATGCTACATTTTTTCAATCATATAAGAATGTTTAATTTGTTTTCAAGCGATATTTGCCCAGCAACAACAAATACAGTTTAAAATATGAATCAATATGTATCAAACGCCCAAACTCGGTTTGTCCTGTGATAACTACTCATATGTTTCTCATTCTTTTCATACCGAAAATATCATTAAATCAAAGTTAATTTGTGAAAACATGACTAATGTATTCGCTGCCATTTTATGTCCAGTTTCAATAAAACAACAAATTATTTAATGAAATTATCTTATGCAGTGTGGATATATTTTTAAATAACAACATGATAATAACCTAGCTGAGGCGAAGTAAAGGAATGTAGCAATAATAAAAATAATGAAAGGCATGGCGGAAAAAATTCGTAGTAACATTACGAGAGTTAATGCATATAAAGTTCACTACTTTACTACTACTACTACTACTTTACTACTACTTTACTACTTCAATGTGTCTTATTGATATGATTATACTATTTTATATTCTACCCATATCACACCAAAGTTTGAATGCTCAAGATTTCGATACTAGGCTGGATTTTTGCAACTGGCTCTCACATATGATACAAGACATTGAAGATGCTGTTTTCTCTACCTGTCAGCGATTGATTTCATGCATTGAATATGATAGACGACATTTCGAACATCTGGGGCGGTACTAATCACGTACACAGTTATTTATTAAAGGTTTCAATTGTTCGATTTATCACATTATTTTGAAATTCGTTCTCATTGCTAGTAGCGACAGCATTACATCTAAGTAATTTAGTGGAAACCATAACATTAGTAGGATAACAATTTAAATTACTGCAGACCAATGTAAGATCTTTTCATTCAGGTTAAATTTAATAATTTTTGTTAACGCGAACCAGCCTTCTAGACGTTGGAAGAACAAAACCCGCCATTTACCTGTTTCTTACGATATCTCAGGATAGAAAAGAGATATAGCCTTGCTGTTTACAGTGTTTTATTAGTAATTTAGTATACTTTTTAAAGACCTTTTTCAATTTGTATGTTCCCATGCAAAATTGTTACGAGAAAACACAATATTAAAAAAAATAAAACAGCGCCATCTAGAATTCATGCTATTCATCAAACTGCTTCATATTCGCAAATTTTCGATTCTTCAATAAAAGCTCTTTCAAACAACAAGTTTATTGAAATCGGTCAAGTAGATCCGGAATTACAGGCGTTTTTTCGTAACAAGGTTCCCATTCTCCCCCACCCCTTATTTGAAGAGATAGACTTAAACTTGTCAAATTAGAAATATGCAGAATTTGTTGAGGAATCTGTTGAGGAATCTGATTATAATATTTTATGTGCTCCTTAATAAGGTAAATTTAGAAAAATTTGGCATTTTAAAATTTTAGGTGTCAAATACGCCCTTAGCGGTGGACCTACAACTCTGTGAATAATTCCCAGATTTTTCGCGAGGTCACTTTTGTCATGAATTTTTTTTGCCGAAGCTGTACTATAAACGGTTCCCAAGATATGGCCGAGAGCCATTTTTATTGGGACACCCGGTACATACCTCCTTGCATCGAATTATGTTCTGATTTTTTATGTTGCATTGATAAATCCAAGTCATGGACCTACGAAGCATTCTGATTCACTTCTAGATACTTGAAAAACTGCAAATATTCCTTGATTAGATAATTTTTACGAGTATGTGATTTTGAAAATGTATTTGATCAAAGTAGGTATGCTTCAGTTTATAGCGTATATAGCACAAAATAATTAGTCTGCTGTCAAATTATAGTTGAAAACAGTAAACGATTTTCAGTTTCTCTCTCTACAGGGCGTGATAACTTATTATCTGCTGTTCGTTGATCGCTTTCAACTATTAATCGATATTTACAGCATTTGTCGTTGTTAACGTAAATGTGCTTACTTCCAATTAACTGAAGCATAGGATCTTTTGTCCAACTATGAGTTGATTGAAGCTCATTTGAAACTCACCAGTGGAATCAGTTGGACGCACTTGCTAAAGATTACAAAGCCAAAACTTGCTTTCACGCATTTATTTTATTTAATGCCTATAATCTTGGAAGATAGAAATTCATAAACGTCAGATGCTATATCTACCTAATAACTGTTGAATCTTGATTATTTAGTAGGCGCTGTAAATTTGTTTTGAAATATTCCTTCAAATAGCCAGCAGTAGATTTATAGAAGCTGGTCGAAAATAATAACAGTATTTTCTGGAACTCTGCTTCAGTTTATTTATTTTTCTTATATCTTTAGTAATACGGATTTGTCAGTCTCGCTAATGGTTCCATCGGTGTGGCACATTGACATAAACATTGCAGTCAATGGATATGCCACATTTTTATCAATATCTCATTGTACCTATATCTAAAGATTTGTGCAAGTGATAAAATTTATCACATAAATCGATGAGCGGAACTGGATCATATCGCAGTATCCCGATTGTATCAGGTGACGGTTTTTTCCAAGAGTTATATCTGTTCTCACGTGTTATTTGCCTGCTGATCAATTCTTCTGTCCTACATTACGCTAAAAATAATACCTATTTCTTGATCGTCGATAATTTTATTTTCAAAATTGTCTTATTTGCAGGTGGCAGGGTCCACCAATATTTTAGCGTCATATCATCAACTGAGCATCAATAGAGTACACGCATATTTCATATTTTGCTTACATATTAATTTATAATAGTAAAATTGATATCAAAAATCACTAAAAATAGGAAATAAACCAGTTTCCATTGGAAATTACCAAATTTTAAAATAAAATTCAAGTTTCAATGCACTCTCCGACTACCGCCCGGGGATTTCCGAACGCTACCGATGATACGTGTGATGTCATATCTCTTTATTCACTTTTGTCAATATGGCCATATTTTATTTACTAGTTCAGTGTTCAGTGAGGATTCTTCCATATTTTGTGAGTAAAGATATGGCTAGCGAAGGTTTTTTAAAAATACAAACTGATAACTTGCCCAAAGTAGACTCATTTAAGCTGCTTGAATTTATGAAGTCAAACAGCTGCTTTAATGCAGAGAAAATGAGAGGAATTGAAGCATTATCGTAAGTACGATTTAAACTATGTATTATATAATATAATATATACCAACCATATTTCGATGTGTGGTTGTAAGAAAATGATGTTTTTATGGTTGATTCCTAGACATATAGGTACATAACCTCAAACTATTCAAGAATAAAAATTACCAGCATAGAAGTAGGTACTTACATTAAAATGGTCTTCACAAACAAAAGTAGTAGTTTGAATATTTGGATAAACATTTTCTTTTAATGATAATTCACCTATTAAATTCATACTTTTTCGAATTTTATTGGTGTTAACACCCAATCTAGGCTCAGTCTTAGTAATCGTATTCAACGATTTTCTGCGAGCAGAATTTTTACCTATTATTTCATTTTTTCTACATGTCACCATTGAATCCTCTTGATCAGAACAAGATATATCAGTATTAGTTTCTTCAGGTAGAAACACAATTTTACTATTGGTAGGAGTTGCGCTGGATTGATCCAAGTTAAGGTAGTATTTGTCGAAATATCGTCTTTATTTCGACGCATAGCTTGCAATTATAATGCCCTTTTCTCAAGTGTATTTTTGCTTGAGCCACCAGGTGAAGTACTAAATATTTTATCTGGAGTTTTAATAGACGTTGACTTACACTCTGGAACTATGCAATACTTGGAATACATTTTTGAAGCTTTCAGAAACAAATTAGGTCACAAGAACTCAGAGCGTGATACACGAATAAAAGCGTAAACAAATGACGTCACACCATGGGGCACCCATCTTTATGACGTAAAGCGCGTTTTGGCGGACTTTCAAATTTTATGATTTTTGAAGTCGTCTTAAATATTATATTTTTTTGGAAAAATTGGCAAGCAAGGTGTTCGGAGACCTGATAAAGGGTCAATTCCCACCAATAGCAAAGTTTATGCTTGTACCCTATTATGGTAGGAACTATCTCACTATCACATGTGAATATATTCCCATCTAGGATTACTAATAGTAATCTACAGCCGGCTTCTGGGATATAAATGCTAGGAGGCTTTTTAGTATAATTCCCATCGAATACATCATAACAAAATTTTTAATTCCAATATGTTTGTCTGTATCCATTCGCTCACGGACGCTTTACATATTTCAAATGTCATGAAAAAATCGGATGAAACTATTAAGTATTGAGTTAAATGAGTATGATGAAGTAGAATGCGCAGTATATATTTAAATAATAAAAGAATATCAGCAATTCAAAAGTGTCCAAAGTATGTAGCATATTAATTGCAAAACTAACAGCCATCAAAAGAGCAATAAGTTGAATTGGAAAGAGGGAGCAAGGGAGAAATATAGCTACCGATCTTATATTAAAACTTCAAGCAATTCGAAGCAGATCTATCATAAATTATAAAAGTAAGAGATCATTATAGGGGAATTGTGATGACATTTTGGCCGTCTTCGAGATATAATAGTCGCTTCAAGGACAAACAAATAAGCAGAGCCGGCTCTAATAAATCATATCAGGGGATATAATTTACTTTTTCATAAATCGTATTCTTTTTGGACTGGCAGCTAGACACCCTAATTATAAATGCAAATGTAACACATGAAAGATACTCACCATTGGTTGAAATAATAGTGGGTTCGGCAAAATTTCCGATTAGGGGGTAGGGAGTCCAGGTTTACTTTTATAGTCCACTCTGTTTTATCAATGGAATGATGAATTTGTACAATATCTTTCTATAACAATAATAAATCTGGAATTATAATTATTGTATGTAGCAAAGTCATGAGCACGACTTAAGCAGCTTCCCTGAAATGTTTTAATTGCAGATAATATAACTTTGAATATTTTGATATCAGTGAAGATCTTTTCATTTTTGTTTTTTGTAGAGGAGTTTTTTAGTAATGGTTATAAATTTATGTGATTGCTTCAATGTGCGTTTCAAAATAGCCGTCATAATACTGTGTGATAATTTGAATTCCCATTTTGATGAGCGCATAACTTAAAACCGATATCGAGAAGCGGTTTCAATTGGACGGCTTAAGGAATTGAAAATTTTATTCTCAAGCTGCTGCCAATTGAGTATTTTACCCCTAAAACTCAGAAAAATACTTGTTTTTTTCAGTCTAGGGAAAAAATACTCGAATACCAATTGCTTTTTCTAACATTTTTATAGGGCAAATTGTTGTGATTTTTTTTAATTTGATGTTCTACGATAATCCTTATTCATTTTCGCTATTTTTCAAAATTGACGTAGGTAATTCACAGAAAATACTTATGAGCCGTGACCCAATGCGAACATTTCGGTGTTCTACAGCAGTATAAGTCTGCATTGTCGATTAACATGTTTGGTTAAGCACCTGGTTGCATATAAAAATGTACTTAAAATGTACGGGCTTTACCGTGAGGAGAAATAACAACAAACGTTCAATTAAAAAGTTTCAAGAACCGTTGTATATACAAGACGCGGCAGATAAATCTTAAATTAGAGAAATTTGCTCTGAACTTCACAATGGGAAGTAATTATTTTGATTATACAGAACGAAACTATACCAACAATCCTGTGGAAAGGTACAGAGCTCCGGTACAGTAGACTTTGCAGAATACTTAGAAGAAATCTGGCAATTGGATATATACTAGTGTCCTGGATAATATTGGGTAAATTTCATGCTGAAGGCTGGGAAAAACTGACAGGTAACGGCAATGTCATCTTCACTTTATGCTTTGGAAAAACTGCTAGATGGTATTATCAGGAATGGGAAACCAGTTTAGAGCGGCTGTTTAGTACTTCAGTAGATCACTTTTCTTCAGAAACTGCGTTACACCAACTTATTTGGTGTTGAAAAATAATGTTGTCATGATACAGGCCTTTTTGCCTTTATACTTATTGGAAGCGGTTTCGATAACACATCTGTGTAGGGTCAGAATGTTCGATGATTTTTAAAACATTTCCAGTCGAGCTAGAGTTTTAAATCTCCATTATTGGAACCGTTCAAATTAACGTTTGAAAACATAATATTCAACTCCAAACACAATACAAAAACAATGCACTCTCATATGAATAATCCAGGCGTTATACACCAAAAATCGCCTTTTTGCGATAATCGCTGGTATCAGCTTGAAACTTTGTATAAAGGTTGCAAAAAATACGTGCAATAAAATAGTACTAACCCGCAAATGCAAAACCTTGCACGACATTGTTTAAATGACTATATTGTGCTATTTTCTAGTAGAATTTCTCGTTCATTCGTGAATATCTTTTTTGCTCTTGATTATAAAGGAAAAATGTGAAATACTTTTTTTTGTCTTCTAAAAACGAACAATATAAAACCAACCGCGTCGAAAAATATTGATTAGATCAAAAGTTATTGATGATTAAGTTTAAATAAACATTAGTTAGATTAAACAATATTAAATTATTTTGTTAACAATGACAATATCCTGTAATTGTGCTTAATTACTGTACTGCGTCAACAGATCACGTGTGCCAAACCCGCAATCGGTAAGTTGAATAGTTAATGAGTTATAGCGTTATAAACAAATTGACGTAGCATTTTTTTGCAATAAACCTGTACCACTTTGTCACTTTCCCTGCATGACGCTGATTTTTTCTAAGGTAGATTACGTACGGTGTAATCGAGCGCCGTCGTTATTTTTTCAAAAATTGCATTTGCACGGCCAAGGTAATTATTTAATTATACGCCCTTACTTGTAAAATGCAATATATTGTTAATGAGACCTGATTTTGTAACTTGGAAATTGAATGATCTTTCAATAACATTAAGCAAAATCAACTTTCGTTAATAAACAACCGAGATATAAGCCGGCAAAGTTTACAGTCAATTGTTCAACAATTTGGGCGCGTAGAGGTAAAAAAAAAATACGAGCACGACCGGGAGACGGAGTGCTTTCATCACTCGAAAGATCATCCGATTAAATAGACAATATCTGCGGAAAAAAAATTGTTAAAACTCGGGAATGCGTGGAAAATATCAGTTGCTGCCGTCTGCCGAGAGGTGGGGGAAGCGCTCGAGCCGCTCGGCCGACTCGCTGGAAATCTTCACGCAGCCATTCAAATTGAACGGTGCTACTTAAAGTCGACTTTTCTTGGGATCCAATAAAGATATTTGGATGATTTGTTTTTTTATTATATACCTCGTGACGAGAGAAATCTATTGCCGTTGTCGAAAAAAAAAGTTACAAAATCAGGTCTCATTAACAATATATTGCATTTTACAAGTAAGGGCGTATAATTAAATAATTACCTTGGCCGTGCAAATGCAATTTTTGAAAAAATAACGACGCCGCTCGATTACACCGTACGTAATCTACCTTAGAAAAAATCAGCGTCATGCAGGGAAAGTGACAAAGTGGTACAGGTTTATTGCAAAAAGATGCTACGTCAATTTGTTTATAACGCTATAACTCATTAACTATTCAACTTACCGATTGCGGGTTTGGCACACGTGATCTGTTGACGGAGTACAGTAATTAAGCACAATTACAGGATATTGTCATTGTTAACAAAATAATTTAATATTGTTTAATCTAACTAATGTTTATTTAAACTGAATCATCAATAACTTTTGATCTAATCAATATTTTTCGACGCGGTTGGTTTTATTTGTTCTTTTTTAAAAGACAAAAAAAAAGTATTTTACATTTTTCCTTTATAATCAAGAGCAAAAAAGATATTCACGAATGAACGAGTAATTCTACTAGAAAATAGCACAATATTGTCATTTAAACAATGTCGTGCAAGGTTTTGCATTTGCGGGTTAGTACTATTTTATTGCATGTATTTTTTGCAACCTAAATACAAAGTTTCAAGCTGATACCAGCGATTATCGCGCTAAACTCTAAATCACCTGGACTATGAAAGGAGAATCGCCTTTAAAAGTTTCAAGTGTAAGCTCAAATAAAATTATCTTGTGATTCTTCCGTATGTGTCCAATTCCTTCAAATATTAGTCATCCCCCACCAATCTACTCTCTGATTTGAATTGCCAGAAAGTCAGCTCATTTAATTTTCTCACAAATACTATACTTTTTTTATCCCAGTATAAATTTTAAATAATTACTCCCGACACGAGCAATATTCATTACCCGACGAAGCAAGAGAACATGGGCACAAAAAATTACTAGTAGCTTCAGCTGAATTGTGACTTCACAGCCTTGACCAGCATACATATTAGAAAATTAGAGCAATCTAAAATATGCAAGCCTTTACGTGCTACTTATAACAAGATCAAACGAACTTACCTGTAATGTTCGATATTGATTATATGAAGGCCTCGTCGGCCAGCAGTTGGTGAATTGGCTGTTCATATACTTTAGCGGCTGCTATTTCCCCACTTGGCATTGATAAACTATCCTCATTAAGATACACGTAGTCGAAGCTGATTTACCAGTTGCTCCGTCGGTCGGTGTTGTAGTCGCATTTTCCTGATAGGGTTCAGCTCCCTGAGGCTCATCCTCCTCTGCATAGAGGAGAGAAGGGGTATAGAGTTGAAACATTGAAACCACTTGGATCGGAAAATTCTGTTATCAAAAACAGAAATTCTGTTATCAAAAACAGAAATCCTGTCATCAAAAACAGGCTCGGGTCAATTTTATATAGTGTTGTGATAAAACATAGGCATGGCACGACGTCAAAGCGTGCCCAAACTGATGTGTGCGTTCCATCAAAAGAACAATAACACATTCTGCTATCAAAAGCAGGTACTCTGATATCAAAATCGGACAACACATCCCATTGACCAACATATTTAACACCTTTACTCGAAACTTGTTCCGAAGATGTATCCCTGGAATATTATTCTTCTTTCAACACGACATCTGCGATTTCTTTCTAAAGAGGAATTATAATCCAAACTAGAACACAAACGTTCTGACCTAGGCTTATGCCTTTCTAAGCAGTCCATTCTTTGTTCCAATTTTTTTGATTTCGCGATCCTTTACGGATTGCACGAAGAACACTTGATTATTCCAATAAATACGCACTATACAAGAAATAATCGTTATGATGTGATTTCTAACGCACAAAGATGAAGACTGGAGTGCGATAGGCAACCCCGGGGGCGAGCGGCAAGAAGGTTTTTTGTTTACTTTAAAATATGTGACCATATTGCCAGAGTTGAAGGTACCACATAGCATCTTATTTACGAGAAAAGGCCGAATATAATCAACCTTATCCCACTTGCGGTGTGTCTTTTACACACTTCTAAACAACTGGCCATATGCTATCAAGCATCAAACAATCCACGTGAGAAGCTATTGGATTACTTTTAAGTTAATACCCCAGTTTTTTTTCCTAGAATTCTTCCTAGTGCTTCTTCCTTGTGGCTTTTGATATGCAATGCAACTATATTTAAGACTGTTTCCCATACCACCAGAAAAATTGCCATGACTACAATAGCGATTGTAACACTTCTACTTGTAATCATGCTTCATCCGTCTTTGCCTTAATGATGTACATTATTGTTCTAGGGTCTAAAGTTGTCTTCATTTATCGGCATACAGTTGCGGATGTGTCCCGTGTATTCACTGCATCAATTAATGAATTATTGGTCACATTGTCAAATATTTCCTCGTTGTCCAAGTAAATGGCTATCGCCATCTTCCTATTTATTGTCGAGTGGATAATAATAATCATAAAACTAATAATTAAGTTAACTGCTTTTGAAAACTGAGTTAACTGCAAACTTCTTGAGTAACATAATAGAAAATACTTTGATACTAAAATCTGCCATATATGATCATCGAGCGCTAGATCCGTGGATTTGCATGGTTGATAGATTAGTGACAGTAGAATGTATATTAAGCATAAACATTAAGCAATCCATCCAATTCCCTCATTCACTACAAAATTCGTTTCTTGAATCACAATTTGCATTTTGATGAAAAATTGTCGGGCAAGAAAATATTGAAGATCGATTTCTACAATCTTTATTAGTTTGCGGATGGAATTCATGTAAATTCTGTCGAGCTTATTTGGTGATCCAGCGGTAACTATTAATTGAGACCATTTTGTTTTTCCAACAAAGCAGAATTTCTCTCCACGAATATCACAATTTTGTGGAAAACTGATTGTCATTTCTCTCACAAAGCTTCTAACACTATTCGTATTTATTTGCATTTCTATTATCAGTTGAACTCCGCATATAACGCCCCTTTTGGCTGAGTATGCACTTTTCCATTTGCACTATTTGTTAGCTTATTATGTTTGCGCGATAATTCAGCATACATTCGTTATAAACTTTTTCTAACGTTCAAAACTTTCCTCTAGCGTTGATTATGGGAAGCATGTGAAACTCAAATAAATAGCTCACCAACTACAAAAAAACCTCTCCATATTTTTCGCCATTTGTATTCTTCCCGTTTAATTTCCATCAACTTTTTATTTCCGGAATTTCATGATTTTAAAGTCGTTGATACGGAGACATTTTTACAGTACAGGCTTTTTTTGTCCAATGCAAATATTCACTATAATAAAATTCACCTAAAGCCAGTTTGCCAGTTTATGAACAAAAATACTAATACCGGTGACAAGCTTTACCAGCACTTACTTATTTCACTGTTTTCAGTGCGTTTGTCTCTGGAGAAAATAACTTAGTTACCAAAAGATATTCAACTGTAAAAGAGAGTAAATTTGAAATTCAGATATGTGAATTTAACCGTTGTCAAATTCTACAATGTTTGAGCTGTACTTCTACAAAAAAGAATTGTGAAAACAGAAGTAATGGAATCAATAGTTTTAAGTTGGAGCAAATTCATTCAGAATGAAAGACTGGTTGAATACACGGGGTGGCTCTTCCTAGTCTCTTCTTCAACTGCAGCTTAGCATTATAACCTCGTGAAAAGCATTGTGGAACAGCCATACGAATTCATTGGCCTTGTGTGTAGTCAGGACTATGAGCGAATATCAGTGAGATTTGGTGTAGAAACAAACCTGCCTGGCCATTACAAGTAAAACTCCACCTTAAGGGGCTGGTGAGAATGATCAACTCCTAGCTAGTGAATTGAAAAAGAAAGAAGAGATATTTTGTACATTCAAGCCAGCTGTGGCAGCATAACTGGTTGGCCTTTGAGATATTGTATTCGATTATGAGCTTACTATCATGAAGATGATGATCGAAGTTGGCTAATACAGGCAGAGCGGAAAAAATTGAAGACTCAGTGGAAAAATTCTAAGAGGGCTGAATTGTTGTATAAAAGTCAAATAGCGTTGTTTTAAGGACTTTTTCTTTCTATTAAGCCTTCTGTTGCCATTATTTTGTTTTTTAAAGAAAATTGTTGTATTAAATGATTCTATAGTGACTTTTACAACATATGCTCTAACGCATTATACGATCATTTCTTTTAAAATGATATAATACCTCATGAGCCAGTTTATAAAATATTAAAAATATCATTTTATAAGACTTTTATACCTATTGTATAGGAGTTCTATAATAAAGGTACGATATAACTAACAGCTACAACATTATGAAAGCTTGTCTTATTGAAGCTGTATAATGTTGTATAATAAATATTATATAGCATTCATTTGCGCTGCATTATAAAACACTTTTTAGTTGTATAGTGCCTAAATATTCTTCGTTATAAAACAGTTATCGTATACCGTTCCATTTGACAATAAAATATTGTTAAAGGCATTTCTTTGGGATGAAATTGTTGCTTTATAAATCGCCATGCTTAAATAAGCAATTCTTGTACCACTTTCGCCGCCACTATGAGCAATTGAGTTGGAAACATGGAACTGTATTGAAAAATGTGACTATATCATTATTTAGAGAATTATATTGTGAAAGAATATCCATATGAAGTGATAAACTATTAAAGTCATAAGAAAGAAGTATTTTAGGATATTCTATTTTATTTTTTTTTAAGTATATACTTGAAACTTAACCAGAATTGAAGCGCTCCATTTTTTTGCCAAATATATACCTATAATCTATTAGTAAAATTGGCGGCGCATCAAAATTTGTGCTATTAAACCATCCAAATGAAATTATAATTTTTACTATCGATGTCCGCCCAAGCGGCCCAGGTCGTTTTGGTAAGTCTCCATTTCTACAAATGAAATGTATGATGCACGTTCAAGCTGAAATATAATTAGGTTCTGATGTTCTTCACTAAAAAATGAAATGCTCTTATAAACTGCTAGATCACAAAATGTATCCATTGTGCTCGAAATAACAGCATTATGAAAAAATAGATTGCACTATACAACCATTTTGTAAGACCTTCATAGTGCCGCTTCAATCATATTTTATAGATGTGACTACATGACACACTATTAAATCATTTCATAGTAGGTGTATAAATGATTATAAAACATTCATATAAGAGTTGTATAGTTGAAATAATACCCTTCTTGGTGTGCGTCATCGATTGTGACGTATATCCGGGTTTTCGGCATGTCGTTTATTTTATTTGCTATTTTGACATATAGCTAACCTTAAATTTGATAAATAGAATCATCAGGATCGTATTAAGCCAAAGCCGAGAAGGCTATGAAATTAATAATTATCAGCTTATTTTTCTAACTAAGAAGAACTTTCAAAATGCTGATGTTTTTTCGAGTATCTAGGCATATTTTTATATTATTTAGATAAATATAACAATAAGATTAATATTCACTTCTCATAAATAATAATTGACCGTAAGCAACAAAGTACACACCTGACAAGAACTGACAGTGTGACAGTAGAAAAAGACGTAAGACACATTGACGCTACGAAAGTTACGCCTTCATAGTATTTTAACCTCGCGATTGATAGGTTGCGCTGGCGCGTAATCCAAACATCAACCAATCAAATTTTTGTAAGTCAAAGATTAGGGTTAACGTTTGTAAAACATTCAAACAGTTCATTATTGTGATATTTTTATTAGAATTAATCACAGACCTGCCTTTTTTTCCATTTCTTTCAACGTAATGTGATAGAAGGAGATTAAATCGATGACGCACACCAAGAAGGGTATTATTTCAACTATATAACATTTTAATAGAAATGTTATACAACTGAACAGTTGTATAAAAATAGGAGCTTTTCAGTTGTACAAGGATCGTATAATTGTTTTGTAGACCGTTATAATAATTTGAGTATCCTATAAGACATATCTTGTAGCTGTTTATACAAACCTTATAGAATTTAAATTGCTACTTGGGTGGTAAATGCGGTAGGAACTTTGCTATGCAGTATGAAACATTCTAGAATGGAAACTCAAAATTCATAATAATCCACAATTATTCCATCATACATCTATAAATTATAAAATTCTTACCCATATACAAATAAACCTTTATTAAAATTCAGTCTTTCTCCCTACATATTGTGTAATTTTGGTAATATTAGTTGTTTATTTGTATGGTAGCCCTTTCCCGAGTGAACAAAATTTAATTGTACCTATATCTATTAGTTCTAATTGCTTTTTCCTTTTACCCGAAATTACAACTCTCGGTCCATAATGAAATTTATGATACCTTCTGGCATTTCATATTACAACGGTCGCATTTCACTTTACTTTTCTCTTGGAGAAGTGCAATGCAATTGTACAGTCAACTTATTTATGAAGTATTATTTGACATGTCTGTGAAATTAGATTTTGAAGTGGAGAAAACGAAGTTACTTGAAGTATTTCTATGTAATTTCCTTTATTTAGAAATATTATATGTATGAAAAATTTCACGTTCAAGATTAAATTTCAAGTGTTTCACCTATATATTTCTGAGGTGAATGATAATAAAGTTGAAGAAGTGTGAAATAGTTCAATGATATAGCATTAATGTCTTTATTACGAGAATGTTGATTTAAATTTCTATTGAGTCGTAAAGTTTCATACTTCATTACAGATTAAAAAGTGATATCTCTTTCTTCAAGTGAATAGGTAGACGTTTGTTAATATATTCTATCACTAAGACTTCACTGTCGTCTGTCTGTCCGTCAGTCACTAGGCTGAATCTCATGAACCGTTAGAGTTAGACTGTTGAACTTTTCACAGATGATGTTGCGCTGTAACAACAAATACAAACAACAGAGTATAATAAATGAATGAATATTGAATATTAAATTGAATATTAAATAATATATATTTAAAATCACATTTTTTCCCCTTCTTCCTTTTTTCCATACCACGATATATTTGATTTTAGGGTGTACTGTCTATTGAAAAAAATCACGATTTTCTTTTATCAAAATGTTATGAAAATTATTGGGTTGAAGATACGGTAATAAGTGTAAGGACTTTTTTGGTTCACAAATCTTTTATAATCTGCCTCCCGGACATTTAAAAAAAGTTACATAAAATAACTTTGCAGAAAAATACTATTCTGTAGAAGTTACAATAACTATGACTCATTTAGAGCTAGCTTATAATTTCTCAAAATTATTAACTGTACATTATTAACATGGCTTGACATATGCTATTTATCTAAAGTTTGGTGATAATCATCCATTTTCTAATCGTTTGTAATTGCTTTACGAACAAACCCACTATCTATCACATTTTGTAATTCAATAGTTCTTGTAGGTACTCAATGGCCAAGAAGATCATTTCCTTGAGGTTCAATTCATTTAGATCACTAGAAGCTCTAGTCCTCTTATTATAAGTGAATTTAAATTTGCTGTTAACATCGATTAAATCCAGTTGTCACTCGCCAAATTTTTTTCAAATGAATTTTTGCTCTTCCTTCCCAAGGATAAAGCCAAATTGCATGTACCTTAATAAGATTACTGAAATTATATAAAATTATGTGAGTAAGGATATTTCTCTTACTAGTCATAAAATTTCTGAAACATGTACGTTCATTTTTAAGCTGCGTTTCTGTTGAAGGAACTTCTTTGAGGCTTTATCCATGCATTACGTTATTCATCAGATAATGCGCTTAAATAATCTTCCCGATTGGTTAAAGCGACAGCAAATCTGATGAATGATACCCTACG
Organism: Galerucella tenella; assembly: GCA_910591685.1. Lineage (NCBI taxonomy): Eukaryota > Metazoa > Arthropoda > Insecta > Coleoptera > Chrysomelidae > Galerucella > Galerucella tenella. The sequence continues at coordinate 34,241 of CAJUYH010001766.1, forward strand.
TTTTCCAGCTCACAAACCGAACAAAAGGCAGGAATTTTCAGTAATATGATCAATGATACTGGGGATTGAATTCCATAATGTTGTTGTCACCAAATATTTCAAAAAATTTGATATCGTCCAACCCAATTCAACGTAACAATAACCTGTCAAAGTTTTCGTGACAATTAAGAAATACGCTAACAAAAAGAGGCGGAGAGATGGAAAACTTTTTAAATGATGCTTAAAATATTGCATTAAAATTAATGTAGATTCTGTGCACTGAAAGTAGAAACCTCCATCCACATATTTGCAGATTTCATTGCAATTCAGAGCCCTGTGGCACAACCCCATGAGACTACTGGGTAGAAGAGGGACGGAAGAGGAACCTAAACTGAAGTCTAAAGTCTGAGGAGCACAATATTTATTTCAGGTCTCAGTGAATATCACCCCCAAAAAACATACATAGTTTGGACGAAACAGTGTTCTAGGTGCTACTTCCTCACAAAAGTGAAGTTTTTTATTTTTCAATACGTGTTTGTCTACTTCAAATATGTGAGCTTTTCACAAATCAAGCATTCTATCCAATTTGGTGTATCTTTACTTAGTGTATTGAAAAAGTTTTTATTTTTCTTGGATGTCTTAACTCGTGAAATGTCTTTTTAATTCCACTAATTGTCCTTTGAGTTACACGCGAAAAATCGAAATACTTTTTCTCAATATAAGCGAGTAGCTTCGATGTGTGATTATTTGTTAGATATCTTGGTAACGAGTCGTTTATAGAATTCTTATTTTATAATACCTACTTACTGATGTTACACGAAATATGGCTTAAAAATTGAAGTTTACTAAATTGATACTACGAGTGTTCTTTTTTATATTTTGTCAATGGAGCTAGATAATAACAGTAGATAACTTTTAATAGTATATTATTCAACAAGCGTATAATGATGGCTATTACCCACGAAGATGAAATTGCAACACGAGCCAGAGGCGAGTGTTGTAACATCTGATATATATATATATATATATATATATATATATATATATATATATATAGTTTATTGAAAAAAATCCAAAATATATTTCAAATGAACATCATTTTTCAATGATGGTAACGTTATTAATACACTATAAATTTATGTTTATTAACTTACATAATAATTATTAATAGTCACATTACAATTGTTAAAATTCATGCCAGAGATAACTTTGTCAGTCATCTGAGTCTGATTGAAATTCATGGGACTTGGACCGACACTAGAGCTAGTACAAGGTTTTTCATTGTAATTAGAGCTAGTATAATGTATATCTCCTAAATCTGATTCACTATTAGACATTTCTCTAATGATACCAGAGATAAGAAGTAAATTTACAAATTGTCAAATTTGACGCAACGATTGAGTAATATTATTCCATCGAACTGTCATTATTATTCAATACTATATGGTAATGCATGGCATTACTTGATGAAAATCGCATATTTACCAGATATATTGATTAATAGTTGTGGATAAACACTATTAACTTCCACATAATCGGAATTTGCAAGAAATTCTGGAAGCAGTTATTATTACACTTGCTTATAGTTACATCCAAAATACAGACGTTGACTGCATCTTCTGCAGTTCATTCTGAATTTTGGAAAAGTAACATGGTCGTTAGGTCTTAGGTCGGGACTATATGAAGGATGGTTCAACAATTAGATATTTTTGTGCTTCAAACTCAATTGTTTTCCGAACTGTTTGGGAACTTATTATTTTAGTGAAGGATATTTCGTCAATTTCTACCAAAATCATTTTATTTTTTATTTCTTCCATGTTTCAAGACTAATAATTATCATAGTATTGCAAAATAACATGATGAAAACGATATGTGAGTTAAGCCACTGTTCCTATAGATTCATCAAAAACTTTGACAAGCACTATTTGTTCTGAAACCAAGGATAAATACGAGCTTTTTATTGATGGGAAAGGAGTAAAATATGGTAAAGCAAATATGAAAAAGCTTATGAATATAAATGTTACTGTTAATATTAATGATGAATAACTGATAGGTATCTCATTAAATATTGTAATTTCCAGTATTCCACTAGTGGATAAAGTGGTACTTCATATGCTTCATAAGAGTGAATAAAACTGCAATTATAATGTGATTGTGGATAATAGTATATTCTTCAACGAGTGCAGAATGATGGCTATTATTCACGCAGATGAAGTTTCCAAAACGAGGGAGCGCAGCGAGTGAGTTTTGGAATCATCCAAGTGAATAATAGCCATTCTACACAAGTAAAAGACTATACTTCCTCCACGACTACAAAGAAAAAACTTCCAGTGAGGATCGAACCCCGATCGTCCGCGCCATAGTCAACCACCACCAGGCTATAGATCATATTTATAAAAATGTAAAGAGTAAATATATATACGTAACTCATATTTTTAATCGGAACTTAAATTAATAAAATAAAATAAAATTAATTCCGGGAGGCGTACATATTCACTATCGCTACTGTTGTCCATTTTTTTCTCTTATAATACGTGAAATTATGATTTTATAATAATTTTGACGATTCAAAGGACGCGCTGCCAGAAGCGATTTGCGTTCTTAGGTATTAGACGTTTTAAAGAGACGATTTGATTTATTCATTTCAATTCATTTTAGCGTGAGTTCTGATAATAGAATGTGATTGGCTAACGAGAGTGAATTCTTTTAATTATTCACTTGTGTGAAAAATTTATATCATTATGCAGCTAAATATGCAAAAATAATTTGTGCGTTATTATTTAGTAGTGGGGAAAAAATTTTTGTCGAATAATGCGGTTACGAGTTTTGTACAGTTCTGTACATAATGGTTCTGTTTAGTTTTCAGTGCATAACACACTATTCTAAGAATGACGTTACGCTCAAGGATTATGCAAAGAATTGAGTTGAGGTTATTTAAATTATTTTTAATCATAAAACAAGAAAAATAAAAATGTTATTTCAGTATCAAAGTATGGTAGAGCAATTATTGTTTTTTGACTGGTAGAAAATACTTTTATGCAAATCTCTGAATACACAACCGCAACAGAGAAAATAAAACTTTATCTAAAATTCATAATCTAGTTCTGGCTTTTGAATAATTTTAAATTAAAACTTTATGCAATATTAATTTGTTTATTTTATTTCAGGTCAGTTGATATAAATATGAGCTGCAGTATTTTCGTCATTCGCTGATGGCAATTTAAAGGTAAGGAACTGTTGCATATAAACAACTTGTCTACTGAGAGTAAACATTGAAAACTTTACTGAACTAATTTAGATATTCGTTTCCGAGTTTATTATTAATGTCAAAAGTGAAAAATCAACAGGTTTTCGAGAGGTTTCTATGTAACGAAGTAAGTAGTTTTATTATCGAACTTTATTATTTCCGGTACTGGAAAAATAACTAGAAAGGTTGGGAATAATCAGTGAAAAGCTGGGACCGGTGCTATAATGTTAGATGGATTAAGTGTTCCCGGCCTAGATTGGATTTGATGAGGTGACTACTCGGTCTATTTCACTGCGACCTTCTCAGATCTATTGTGGTCCTTTAAATATAGATTACATCCTCCAATCCAACTCTTTTTAAGTAGCCAATTAGCCTCGAGAATGAATTTTCCATGTAACTTTTTGCCGGTGGTCTCTCATCGCCTAGTACAAGAATTCGCTCATTCGTCAGGCAATCGCACTGATCATCCTATGTCAGTGCGATCTTAGGAGTTTCCTCCTCTAGGTGACAAAATCTGCACATGTATTCATCTGTCAACCCCGTAAGCTTTGCGTGCCTGCTGAGCTTACAGTGCCCTGGTTAACATACCTACAAGGGCTTCGACAGTTTTCCTGTCTTTGCTCATTATGTCTGCCGTAAAAGTTGGCGAATGTCCTCTAATGAACTGATTCGTCTGTCGTTGTATATAATAACAAAATTTGCACTGGTGTGACCAATATAGAGAGCATTACGTTCTGTACATTCAAATTAACAGACCGGGAAAGTAAGAATATTTTCCTACGATCACATAGGAAAGTGACATATATCGCACTGTCTAGTTCTATGGAAAGTGGCCTTTATTCATACGCGTACGGAAAAAAAACTCATCCGTACGTGTATGGATAAAAAAGCTGTCAAATTGAATGTTGAAATGATAGTCTATTTACCCCACAAATTTATGTATATGTCAAATGCGTATTTCCTAAGTTGATTTGTCCATATAATAAATTTTTTAAATTAGATTCACCTATGTAATATCTAAATTTGAAGCGATCTATTTGAAAAGTGGAATTTTTGTTATTTTCTTGATTAAAAAAACTCAGGGCGCGGTCGAGGATCGAACCCGCGTACTCTTCGTCAGAAGTCCGATGTTGTACCAACTAATGCAAACCACCCGTTATAATAGTAGGAGAATGTAATCATCTTGGAAAGTATTTATGATAAGTATGTATGAAGTATGATGAACAATAATAATTCAATTTCTATAATTATCCCACCAATTAATAATTGTAATAACCTACCTATAACTACTTGAATTTTTGTTACTAATGATAGTTATTGTTACTTTTTGAAATCAATTTTGTTGACTTTAATTGGAACATTTTGTGTATTAATATGTCAGATGTTGATTACACATTATTTGGTTGAATTATCACGTCATCGTAGGAAAAATACTGTACATTACTCGTGCGAAACTGATTTATCACATTCGTGTTATTGTCCCGTGTATTTCCCACTCGTGTGAAAAATGTCACTTTCCGCACACGTTATGTAATATACTATTAATGTAAAGGTTTTAGTAACAGTAAAAAACAAAACAAAAAACTATTTTTAGTAATGCTCGGGAAAAATTAATTTTGTCCACGACCACCTAATAATAAGTCAATATTTTACCTCCTAACTAAAGGTATATGGTACCCATATATCAACTGTCGTGAATTATGGTTTATAATACACTGTACTGTATTATGGTTCATAATTCACGACTAGAGATGGGGGAACAATATGGAATAAACTATTAAATCTGTGTATTTTGTTCAGGAAATTGGTTTCTGACATATATCGTATCTATAAAATATTGTAATTTTTAGTATTGATACTTTTCATAACGATATTTTCATATATTAAGTATTTAAAAAATATATATTCATAACGGTACGTTGTATTGATACTTTCTTCCATATCGCCCATCTCTATATATGTCAAATTATTTGAAGTAGCTGCCACAACATTTTGAGGTTAGTAATATGCCAAATCGCTACTGACTTTTATTTATTAATAAATAAATTAAGTGTCGTGGACAAAGTATAGTATTCTACTCGCAATTTATGGCCATAATTCCCTTGGGTGACTTGCGCCCCTCGCCTGCGGCTCGTGACGCAAACGTCACCCATCGTGAATTATGGCTATCATAAATTGCTCGTTTAATAATATACTATTTTTCATTCTCCTGTTATTGTTCATGAAATTATAGATTGCCACAAACCGTGTGTCGATAGCGTTAAACATATTAAATGAGGCAAGGTTGGAAAAAAATATATGTATTGAAAGTTTTTCTGGCCGCCATTTGAATTGTTTAATTCTGAAAACTATATTTTCCCATATTATGGAGTCGCTATTATTATTAGAATTATGTTTGTCGCTTAAAAAACCATTTCACAATTTTTTTTCCATTTCGAAGATTGAGGACTGATAATTTTTTTTTCCAAAATTTTGATATCTACAATTTTTTGTGCGATCAAATATAAGAATGAAACTATTACATTTCACGTGATCCAATCTATGCTTGCAAGCTCCAGCGGGATCATCTCAAGAAATTAGGAAAGCAGTCTATACTAGATATAATTTCGTCCAGAAAAATAAAATTTAGTTACCCTAGCTTTTCAATTTCACGACAGCTTTCAGCCCAACTTCCTAGGTATATCTCAGATTTTTTTCAATGAGAATATTTTTGTTTTCACATTTAACAACTTTTCAATGACAATGTTTTCTGTTTCGAAGGAAATTGTTGTATTTATTGCTACAGATATTAATATATTGAATGTAAAAGCAAAAATATGCCCATTTCTTTGCAGTGAGTAATTGTCCAAGCGTCAGATTATTATGGGTTTTGCCCCGTTTTCATTAAGCAATAGATGAACCGTTCAACTAAGAAGCAACAACTATAGTTTGGCAAGTTTATCTGAAGCTATGCGGCATCGGTAAGAGGCGAGGAAAAACATGGTGCATATCTGTCAAACGTACAAATGGCGTACGGTACCTATTTTACCAAGTAAAACTGAAAATACAAAGGTCACTGACAATACCAACGCCACTGAGTAAATCAATATCAGTCAATTGACGAAGTGGGAGGGAAGATCACACGCACGCGCTTGCCAATAAGAAGTCAGCTGGTCGATACAAATCACCAATTATGTAATTCGGAGGGTGTGGTCATTATGGTTTTCGTACAACGCTGCCAGAGCCTGAAGAAGCCCATAACAAATTTGGAAAACTGTTCATCTTTTAAAAATCATAAATTGAAAAAATAATGTTTATAGAATAAATCCAAGGAGACAAGCACATTATAAAATTAACGTTTAATCATATTTTTAATATTGTTCATAATAAAAAGACCCATTTATAAGTATTATCACTACATAGTTAGCACTTCAGTTTTTTCATAGTTAAACGTGGCAATGTCGAATGTTTTCGACTGCATTCCTTTCACGGTTCCGGATAAACTTGCCAAAGTATACTTTCCGGGCTATAGGCTCTGACTGATATTGAATACACTTGCTTCTTAGTTGAACGGTCAGTGTAAGTAAGTGTGTGGAATAGTTATTTTCACAAGTGCGGAGAGTGATACTTTCCCGCACGCGACTGCAGTTGAACCGAACGACGCGTAGCGGAGCTCGGGCAAGCGGTCAAGGGTGGGAAATACACTTTACGCATGAGTTAGGAACATTATTTTTTCTACGACTGTATATACAAAAAAGTATACCAACCCATTTATCAAAAACTATTTTATTTCAACATACATATACAAACGTTTACTAAAAACTACTAATTATTATAAATATTAATATTAAAAACACAATTTGTTGCATTCTGTAAATTACTTAAAACTGCCGGTCCAGTGGAGTTATTTGGTGTTAGCTGGTAAGTGCATGACGTCGATGAGGATGGCATTGACTGCAGGTGGCATAAAGATGACGATGACGGTGACGGTGACGGTTTTAAATCTTTTGTAGATGGAAGAATTTTATTTGATATATTTCGTATATATTCATTTACCTGTTGTAGCAATAGTTATATCTTCCAAAGTGAAAAACTATCTAATAAGGTCAACATTTGCATGGTTTTACTTTCCCGCACTTTCCCGCACTTTCAAAACTATAATGCGTGCGGAAAATGGGTTGAACCGCACAGTCGTAGAAAAGATATTTCTCAAAACTCCATAAAGCGTTAGAAGAATTGTTAGGTATTATGTGGTATCTATTGGTAACTTTAATAAATACAAGAATATCGAAAGAAACTGTAATAACACTTCAATAAATTATCCATAACCATACTCCATTACTAATTTGGTCCACATATTATATGATAAAAATCTACTTTTACAAACTCAGCTTTCACCAAAGATTCATATTTCATTCCGTGTCTAGTAGTAGTTTTCCCTATTATGCGATCACTTACCCTATAAATTCACTACCTGTCTTGTTAGAATTATTTTGAGAATGTTCTCACGACGAAATTCCACATTGTTTCTAGTAAATTGCATTAGACACACAATCTGACTACAACACTCCTGCCTATCTAACAACCCCAAACAAAGCCGCAAAGTAATCACTCAAAAACTACAAATAGTTGGGGAAATAGAATGCCGGATATAGTTACCAGATGTACCTGGAATTTAGTGACAGCCAACATACGAGATCCGAGGAGTTTTCGAGTCGGGTTGTTTATGTAGATAACAAAGAAATTTATCCGTACCGGGTGTTTATTTTAAAACGGGATTAAAGTACAATTGGGAGAAAAGTATTATAACAAAACTGAGTGCCAAAAACTGGTTCATTTTATTGTGAGTCTACCACCAGAGGGCAAGAAACAACACTATTTTGTTAATTCCGTTGGGGAAGTATATAATCATCATTTTTGAGGAGTAATGCGCATTTTTGGTCTTGCAAGTCCATCTTCCTGATTATGTGGTGAGGAGTGAAGGAACAAAACCGATTTCTGTGAACTCAAATGCGGGAAATTGATGATCAATTCAATACTTATTTGTTGTTCTGTCGAAAGTAATCAGTGGTGATCAATCGTACAACCTTACATGAAGGCAGACATTTTCTTGGAACCGAATCCAACATTATAAAATGGATAATTCACATGATAAACAATAATTTCTTAATAACATTGAACAAAGCAACGGATTAGAATGAAATTTTTGTATATGAATTCATTTTTTGCTTTTCAGTGAGCTGTGCTTCTTGAAGTCCTTTTTTCTTCCACAATTTTCAGTGGAGGGTAGACTTAGTACGTTTTTGATCATTTTTTTTTCTTAGAATTTCATGAATTTTGTTTATTTTTTTCCTCCTGCGGCCTTGGGCTATTATCAAGCAACACGCTTTCAGCATTCTCTATGACAAAATTATCTCGGTATTATCAAGTCCCTAGGGGTATTACTACTGATAAGCCACCAGTCCAAGCTTTTTTTCTATTATATGAAAATGGTGATGTTTACACTTATCCCAGCACACTGTATATTGTGCAAACTGTTCAAACTCTATATTGTAATGATAATAATGTTCGTACAATCCTTCAGCATTTATTTCACTCCAATTATCCAAAAATTGCAATAATTAATCAAGTCCAAAATGAAATATCGTATATATATATTTGTAGGCTGGAAAATTATTCTGTTTGGCATTTGAAAATTCGATCAACCAAAAAGACTTTTTTTAAATCAATATTATCAGTACAAACACGGTAATTAAATACGTCTATAAATTCGGCTATGAAGACTGGATTCAATAACGAGGATTTCGTGAATAATAGCGAGATGTATTATGTACATATCAAATCGTACAATAGTTCTCGCAAATTGATATACCAATTAGAACGTTAATGGAGATATTATTTGATAAATATTGGGTATTGTTGTAATCAGATTACTAATTTGTGCAGGGGAATGTGAAGACCGAATTAGACAACACTTTAAATACAGATTAATATTCAAGGCTCAAGTTTATAGATGATGTTTATCCACAATCGGTTAGTAATATGGAGATTTCTTACCTTTAAAAAGTTGGGAAATTAACTTATTACTTACCTTCACTTCCACGCTAACCGACAAAGTACTTTTTCTACTACCGTGCGTTTTAACCCACTTTCCCGCACGCATTTTAGCTTTGAAAGTGTCACTTTCCCGCACTAGTGCGGGAAAGTAAAATTATGCAAATTTTGACCTTATTAGATAGTTTTTTACTTCTGAAGTTATAACTATTCTTACACCAGGTGAATAAATAGTCCATCAAATAAAATCAACATGTTTTACAGCTTTTTGTTGCATTTTTAATTTTCTGAAAATATAAAATAAAATAAATATTTTGATATCAAATAACCTTGTAAATTCTTTAAAGTAGTGTCACAAAACAACTATCAAACCACCCGGGTTTGATATAAGAAAAATATATCAAATGAAATTCTTTCATCTACAAATGACTTAATATTGTTGCCGTCACCCTCATCGTCATCTTTATGTGACCTGCAAACGATGCCATCCTCATCAACGTCATTCACTCACCAGTTAACACCAAATAACTCCACTGGACCGGCAATTTTAAGTAATTCACAGAATGCAACTAATTGTGTTTCTAATATTAATATTTATAATAATAATTGATGATAATAATAATAGTTTTTGGTCTGTTTTTTATATGTGTTTTAAAATAAAATAAATTTTGAAAATGGGTTGATATACTTTTTTGTATATACGGTCGTAGAAAAAATAATGTTCCTAACTCATGCGTAAAGTGTCTTTCCCGCCCTTGACCGCTTGCCCGAACTCCGCTTCGCGTCGTTCGGGTCAACTGCAGTCGCGTGCGGGAAAGTATCACTTTCCGCACTAGTTAGGAAAATAACTATTTACTGCTTGACATTTTATCATTTTCCGAAGTTTAGCAATATCATGTTTATTTGTCAAAAAAGTGGGTTAAAAGCTTTCGCTGGTTTACTACGGAATTTATCCGTCAATCGCAGTGTTTGCAGCATCTCGGACTTCTGGAGGAGTACATGTTAATTCAAAATCATTATGTACTTGTTTGAGCAATTCAATTTAAAACTGAAAATTTCGTGACAGAATGATTATTCAAGGCGGATTCATGCAACGTTCATTATCATTACATTTTCAGAAAAAGTTAATTACTATAGTTTCCTATATGATGTTCATGCCACCACATTATTGAATTTCAATTACACTATTGCATTAAGAAGTTGGTTTACTTTCAACTATAAATTATAAGTACATCATATTTTTAGTGAAAACCATAGAGAAATATAATATAATGTCTATGTCTATGGTAAAATCCATGAAATCGCATGCGCCAAAAATGTTACAGCTGTCATTCCGAGGTCTCCTTCTATTTCGAGCAGCCACTAATACTTTCAAAAGTAATTGCAAATAACTGACCTTCTAGCACAACCACAAACGATTCAAATAATATGACGTTTATCAATTGCCAGTCTTGTCAGTTCATGATTAATTCGTTCCATGAACTGGTTTGATTAGGTAGTGATAATGTAATTTACCTACGACCCCCCCTGTAATCAGTCAATAACACACAGTCGGTATCAATGTAATGACGTTTATTACGCACTGTAAAAAAAACGCACAGCTGTAAAGTAAATCGCACGGCTTCCCTAGCAACATCTTAGCAACTGTCAATAGACGTCTTCATTTTATTGAAAATTTACTATTTGAAAACATTATAGATATGGCCACGTCTAACTATGAAAAGCCCAAAGGGCTGTATATGTATTGGTTATAATTGAAAAATGGACTTTCGATTATCAACAATATATTAATAATGATTAAACGTTAGTTCTTTAATGTGATTCTTTCATTGGTAATGGAGTTATAGAGATGGAGTTTACCAAGCACCTCTAATTATGTAACTGTTATTTCTTATGCTTCTTATAAAAAATACAAGTACAAGCAGGTCGTAGGTAAAGTATAGTACGTAACTCGTGTTGTAAAGCATTTTACGCACTCACGAAATTACGCACTTGCCGCTATGCGTAAAATGCTTCTTACCACCCACGTTACGTAATATACTATTAAGTGAAGTTATAATGTAATGAAAATGTAATTATAATGCACGTTGCATGAATCGGCCTTCACTTAATCACAGTTTCCTGTAATAATTGTCATATTTAAGTGAAGCGTGAATGCCTGAAAAAACTCAATGGACTGGGCAATAGCACCAATAAGTTGTTGAGAAAAATGAAACCAGAAAATCATTAGGACAGAAAGCAAAAAGCAAATTCTGTGGATCATTCTCACCAGGAAACCATTCTGACCTGAAGCACCCGAAGACCTGTATTATGGTTTCTTGACAAAACACGTTGGCACTGTTTTTTTGGAAACAATAAACACACTTCCATCACCAAGTCTATGTATATGAGCCATACACATTTTCCTATTTTGTAGACACACGCCTCTTATTTTGCAACGCTGTGGTTATCTTTTTTCTACCGCATCTCTCTTTACGATTGTCTTTCAGAGGTGGGTTATGATAAATTTCTGACTTGATTCTATTAGCTACTGATTTGGAAACTCTTGTGATCTTTTGTTTTCTCCTATGAATGTGAGGTATGGATAAGTGGGGTCTGAATTGATCTCACTTTCTTGACGTGTCTGTTTACTTGACTATTATTGATTTTTTTTGGAGATCTGCTTTACTAATTTTTGCGCGATCCATCTTTTTTGTTTATTTACAGCATCGGTTGTCAGGTCAGTAGGTTGTGTTTACTGGTTTCTAAGTCTAACACGTCGGTAAGTGATTTACTTACCGTTCAGACGTCGGTAAGTAAACTACGTCCTAGCCCTACATACATTTAAGTGGTCCTAAATAATATATTACTTCATTCATTACACAAAAGAAACAAAAAAATAAGAAGATTGATATTTTTTAATGAACAGAATCGAACAGAACAATATAAAAAGTAATAAATAGCATGAAAACAATTTCACCAAAATGCAAATTATATTTTAAACTGATCGAGAAGTATAAATGTCACTTTTGACATTTCGTTCATTTCGAAGAAATTTATATTATTTTATTCGAAATTCGAATATTTCATACGATCGCGCAAAAAATGGTATAAGCATTTCGAACGTTAAGGGTTGTTTACCGTTCTTGATACTTAATATACTATAATTTGATATAATTGAGACTAGCTAAAATGGCAAATAGCTTATCAATGCTAACATTTTTTATCATCTTTGAAAACCCGTGATCTCCACTGGGAGAGTGGAAAGATAAGACTTACAGTGATCTCAAAGTAACTGAGGCAGTTCGATTTTTGATTTTAATTTACTATTTCGCAAAAGACCATACCCTGCAACATGAACAAGCCGGAAAAAATTGCATAAAATGTTTCCCAAATTTCAAAATTATTGAAATTCTAACATATTCAGACTAATAATTCCAGTGTCGATGTTCGATGATACGAAATTGTTGTGCTGGTCCTGCCTAACGAGGTAAAAGAAAAAGGAAGGAAGGTAAGTGTGGTAGTGACTTAACCAACTTTCGACGGAAACCGCCATATTGTGAAGCCACATTAGTGACATTAGTCATCAATTCTTGTGTCAACATAGATTACCTTACTATACTGAAATGTGTCAAATTGAAAATCCACGTTGAAAAAATAGTGATTTTCAGTATTAGAAAGGTTATTTATGAGTATTAGTATGAATTTAGATTGATTTTGAGTTGTACAATAGTGTTTGGAGACTGCTTTTATCCAATATATACCACCTTAAAAAGATGCATAAGAGAGTTTTTTGTTCCCCCTTATTGAATAATTCAATGTACGCCTCTGGTTTGTTTACGCTTCAACGGAGGTCGGCCATATTGAGAAACCACTTTGGTCAATGATTCTTTACACTGCTATGTTCTCTCCCTCTCTTTTACCTCCATGGTCCTGCCACTGTTCACAACTGATCAGGAAACCATCGAAACAGATAACTGGAAAAACTTTTCAAATCCCTAAAGTGCCAGCGGGTGCAAATACACTCACAGCACCATATACACGACAAATCTAAGAGAGAAAATAATACAGTTTTACCAACTCCAATCCCACCATTTAACATAGAAATGTAGATTAATTGGATACATTCCTTTTTTTACATAAATCCTTTTATCCAACGTTTAGTACGAGGGACAGAGTAGCATTTGAAGTTGAAAGACTGCATATTAGAGATAATGGGGAAAATGGAATTTCACTAAGCTACCTCCTTGAGACGGGTATAGTTTTGAAAAGGTTTCTTGATAAGGATATATGCCTCACTACCTGAATGTTGGGAATAAAAAGATAAAGAAACATTGTAGTTCAATTTTTATTTAAAATAAAGCAAGTTATACAGGTCGAAGTTTGAAGACTTCATGAAAAAAGAGTTAAATGAAAGAAAAGTAAGGTGAAAAAGGTGAAAACACCTTATAGAATTCAAAAAAGTAAAAAGATATTAAAAAAGTTGAAAACTCCCGTTAACCCGTACACGATCCCCTACTGTTACAGCTCTTATAGCCGGGTGGATAAGAAATTGAATTCCAAAAACAAATTTCAAACATTAATTTCATTCTGCCAATGAAGGAACGAGAAATAAATGAGACCTGACCTTAGCATGGTGGACGAAGGTAGAGATATCTTGAAAATGAGGTGTAACCTAGTGATTTTAGCGGTATGCTTGGAGTGTAACAGTATCCTAGCTGCTTGCTTATCTAAAAGTTCAGTCGGATGAGGGATATGTAGGAACTTGAATGTTGAAAAGGAAGACAGTTGTTTGAAATTAAAGAAATGCTTTTCAACATATATGTCCCATATTAATAGTATATCAAGTATTAAGAACGGTAAGGGTTGTTTACCGGTCTAACCCTTAACGTTCGAATTTTTGCGCGATCGTATTGAAATAAATTTCGAATAATATAATTTAAATTTCTTCGAAATGAACGAAATGTCAAAAGTGACATTTATACTTCTCGATCAGTTTAAAATATAATTTGCATTTTGGTGGAATTATTTTTGCTTTTTTAACATTGTTCTTTCATGTTTGTCAGTAGAAACTTATTATAGAACATGCAAAAAAACGTACAGAAAAGCTGGTTTTCAACAAAAATATCAAAGAATAACAAACAAGTCATTGCTGGAAAAAATCTTGATAAACTCACTCAACCTCACAAAAGTGTGTAAGTATCATTGAACCAAGCCAGGAAAATTGAGGCGATACTGTTAAAGCGGTTAGTAACGTTCAGCAAGCCAAAAAGCGTAACAAATACGTTGGCTTCAAGCTGATTACTGTATTCCACAAGGACGAAAAATAAAATGGAGAGGTCCTTACCGGCTCCTAAATACGAGATTGGCAAAGAAAACAAAAAAACAGACGAAAATAGAGTACAGTAACCAGAAAAAAGTTGAGCAAGCAGAGATTGAACAACTAAATGTAAATTAGAAGAGAAAGAGAGAGCAAGAGAGAGGGAGAGAGAGAGAGAGAGAGAGGGAGATTACATAAAAGGCTTCAACTCACTACTGATTTGAAAAACATTATTTAATTGGATATCATGAAATATTCAGAATAAAGATAATTTCCATGATCCAAACACAAAGATCTACATTTTCAGAAATAAATTTATTTCATCAGTTATATTGTCCAGCACCCACAATCTTCTGTGACTAACGGCCTTTCCCCAGTTTTCAGAATTTCCAATATTTATAGCCTCCAAATATATCTGTTTAACATTACTCTGCTAAAATTTATTATTTATTATTGAAACTCCTCTTTTTATCAGTATAATGCTTCGGTTGGAAATAATATGGTGTTAATCTACCCACTGTCATGGCATCTTACGGTTTTTTACAATTTGATTAATTGTAAATTTTTCATTTGTTTCTGTAAAATGAGTACATAGGCGTGAGCTGGACGTCATCATGAATAAATTGAGATATTAAAACAAGATCGACAGTAGTTTATTCGATAGCCTAGAATTTATTATAAACACTTATACAGAGTAAGTTTTAAATATGGGACGATTGCACGATTTTCAAAGAAAGAGCAAGTCTTAAAATTTCATGATGGGGGTGCGTCCCACCCGATAATACCTCGGAGGACGATTTGGGACCGCCGCCAGAACCAGGCCTAGCATTTAACAATTTTTCTATTGATTGAAATGAGACTAAAATAAATGGAAAAAGATCGAATATTGAGCAAAATTGACCTGTTTATTAAAGTAACCCAAAAATTTAAAAATAGGTCTTCTTAAATCACAGTGTTTTGAGCACCAGTGACGAAGGGACACGTTAAATCGAAAATCTGGGGAATGATATATCATTTTATACAAGTGAAAGTACTTGAAGGGTTGATGAAAGCTGCGGAGAGCACATGTGGCGTGAATGAGAAAGATAAAGGTGGAAAAAAGACATTCCAGGGGATGGATGGATAGATTCGAAACGCAAAAGTTATCGAAAGAAATCAATAAATAAGAAATTCCACGACAGAAATATCAGATATATTACTTTGTCTGTTTCACAAATAACATTTGCATAGTCAGGAGTAAAGTAGGTATATAATAGAAGTTGATATCAATAAACAAGTAACAAAGATACATCATTTCGATATGTAACCTAGGATATGTCACCACTTACTGAGTCAGTTTTATATGTACTCAAAGCGACAGATATTGTTATAGTTTGGCAAGTTTATCTGTAGCTACGGGGCGTCGGTAAGAGGCGAGGAAAAACATGGCGTATATCTGTCAAACGTACAAATGGCGTACGGTACCTATTTTACCAAGTAAAACTGAAATTACAAAGGTAACTGATAATACGAACACCACTGAATAAATCAATATCAGTCAATTGACGAAGTGAGAGGGAAGATCATACGCACGCGCTTGCCAATAAGAAGTCAGCTGGTCGATAAAAATCACCAATTATGTAATCGGAGGGTGTGGTCATTATGGTTTTCGTACAACGTTGCCAGAGCTTTAAGAAGCCCATAACAAATTTGGAAAAGTGTTCTCTTTTAATATTCATAAATTGGAAAATAATGTTAATAGAATAAATCCAAGGAAACAAGCACATTATAAAATTAACGTTCAATCATATTTTTAATATTGTTAATAATAAAAAGACCCATTTATAATTATTATCACTACATAATCAGTTCTTCTATTTTTTTATAGTTAAACGTGGCAATGTCGAACGTTTTCGACTGCATTCCTTTCACGGTTTCAGATAAACTTGCCAAAGTATACTAAAAAATCGGTAAATTCCAAAAATGGAAAATCTCTTCTAGTATTGGAAAGTGCCCCGTCTCCGGATTTTCAGAAATATTCTAAATGAATAGCTTGACGTTTAAATCTGCCTTTTTCATTTAGAACTAGGCTGAAATGCTGGAAAAGTGATTTTTTCCTGATGGAATTGGGTCAATGATAATTGTATTAAAATGAATATATTGCTTCCATTCCATTTAACAAATGACCTAGTATCATGATAAAACTTCCAAAGCTTCTTATAGACGAAGTTTGTTAACATCCACAAAAAAGTTACTTGGAAGTTTTTTCTGATTGAATTCAATATCCTTAATAACTTGTAAAGTCTGCGGAATCTGATATGCGGTATTCCTTTTTTTTTGGTGCGTACGTGTTCGCAACTCGGAATATTTGAAAAGAAGGAAAAATATTTATATAATATGGAGACCAAGTTATGGAGAAATTCGTTACGGGATTAATCAACAATAATGAATGGGATCCAAATAAGATTACCAGACTGGGCCATTCAATGTTACACAGATCAATCAAAAGCAATAGGAGGAACTGAGCTAGGAGTTTACGGGCCAGGAATCAAGCATTACGGAAGCTTGGGAAAATCACGACATAAGAAAGTGTGACCAGTTCAATATTGACAGAGGATATAAAAGGAAAATGATCATAAAACTGGAATGGAAGTAAATAAAATAACAAATAAACTAGCTAAGAAGGGGACTGCAACACCCTTTTGGAGCCCAGAACCCTTTTGCAGTATTAGTTCCAATGTAATATTGGAAGAAATGGGCAAAGTCGCGGAAAAGAAAGGATCTGACCATTGGAATTATCTAGTGGGACTTAGGTTTAAAAATAAATGGAGATCTGCTGTAACAATGATATCATGGAGACTAGACATAAGGAGCACAAACTCTGTGCTATGAAAAGTGTCCTCGAAATGCGTTAAATTGTGATGGCGCTCGTGTAGCAAATTGGTCTGAAATGTTTAGTTGGAATGTCATGGCAAATTATTTAAGGTTATGTAAATGGAGATGGTTTGTTTATTTTAACTAGGTTACATTTCATGCTTCGTTTTAGCAAATTTCAAGGAAAAAATAAGTATCTCGCGAAGCTGGTGCTTTGTTTGGTTAAAGGTAAGTTTGTTCAATATATTTATATAACTGTGTTGCAAAATAGTAATGGAAACAATAAAAAATATTCCACATATTATTTCTACACATTATACACAAATATACTATTCGGTGATATTTTTTATCATTTTAGTCTAGCTTGACAATTTTTCACAACACTCGTTTTTACCATTAATACCTAATTGTTAATTTAGAATCAACTTTTATAACACTAATATAGAAGGAGATTTTGTTAGGTAAACTTGGTCGGCATACTTCTCTCTGTTCTCAGACCAATTTGCTACTCTCGCACCATCTACTATTCAATGCTCTTCGCGGACACTTTTTCGACATTTTTCCTATAAGAGTTTGTGCTCCTTATATCTAGTCTCCATGAATGATATATTTATTTAGAATTGTCAAGATTTTCAAGTCAAATGTCACAATTAGGTTAACCAGTGGTCACAGAACTACAAACTATGGTTATAATGAAGCAAGCGGTCATAGAACAGCAAACCTCTTGTCAGATCTTGTTAACCATAACTAGAACTCTTAACCAGAGGTGATAGAACCGGCCCTTAGACAATCAAATTTTCTGCTGGGTGACCATAACCCGATGAGATCAAATGAATGCATAAATCGAAGTGAAACTGCGCTAAGAGCTCTTCGACAGGAATCCTAAGGGGACACTGTCGCCTAAATGGGCAACTGAAAAAGCTCAAAATAGTGGTGGAAGAAGAATGTAGCTTCTGTAGCATGACAAAAGATACCTCCATTCACACACTTGCGAATTGCAGAGCAATTCAGATTCCTATGGCACAACACCTAGGAGGTTATGAGTAGGATAAAAGATTTACATTCACCCTAGTTAAAGCCTGTAGTTATCCTGAAATTCTTCCGATAAATAGGACTAAAGAAGCTATTAGTCTCTGAAACTTCTCCCAAGAACTAAGTAGAAGTGAGAGGGCACAATAAATATTTTGGGTCTTAGTGAATGTTACCCCAATATACATAGATAGATGAAAGTGGTGAAGTAGTTCAGTCAAACCGTATTGAAAGAAAAAAATCTGGTTGAAATTCTGTGTGATTTATATAAAAGATTGAAATAATTCCACTTTGTTGAATGTTAAATAGTTGGAGTGGCGTTTACGTCAGCGTTCATTAATCCATTCTGTGTGAAACAGTTGAATAAATGACTTTTCTGCTATTAATCCTATTGCATTAGGTATTTCTACCGACCCCAAGCTAACATTATACAACTTTTTACCTATGCTACACAACTGCAGCTTCAAATGAATAATTGCGAACGGCAGGAATAAACATTTGGAAATAAAATGAGTTAAACCGCAATTATGTAATTGTGTGTGTATTTTGTATGGTAATTACAAAAATAAATATTGGATATTCCAATACAAGCCATTGTTTATTTCTATTGTGCAGGAAAACATCACGTACTATGTATGATACTTTCAATAACTTTAATCAAGCGAAGTCTTTGTTTCAACGAAATACAGTTGGTACACACACTCGCAAACTAATTAATTGTAAATAACATTGTTGAATCAACATGGAAAACTCTGCAATGTGATTTTAAAAGTACAAATTAGGACATAATTGTGTGGTTATGCATTTTTAATTGCTCCAGTGAGAATATTTGTATGCCAAGTTATTTTGTATTTCCAATTTTCGCAGTTCATATGTATGGTGGTCTTTGGTCTATTTATTTATTGGTGAATCTCGAAAAGTAGGAAATTTTTTTAAAATGGTGGAAGGTTACGACCACAGACATACGACACTCCATTAAATATCAATAACTCTTCTTATTATGAACTTAGTCTGCATTTTTATTTATGATAATACGATTAATAGAGCTGGGTAGTTATAGACCAGGGTCGATAATTTTTGAGACCAAAAAAAATTATAGTAGGA
>CAJUYH010001767.1:0-45664 GCA_910591685.1 Galerucella tenella
CGCGTACGGAGAACCTGTGAACCTTGGTGTATAGGTTTATACAAAAAAAGACCAAAGTGACGTCCTGATGATTTCATCAGCAATAGATTCCCAAGCATTCACTGAACCATTTGCGATATGTTTAAGCTCGATGCACTGTGACGTCCGTATATCGGATGCCATAGTGCCGCGGACGCCACAGCTGCCGCGATTTTAACATGGGCGGATGCCACTTCACGCCGTGAATGTATATATATATATATATATATAATATATAATATATACTCTCTCGACTTCGTAAACACAACAGCGTATAGGTTAGAACACGCACGGCTTGCTAAATACATACGTTCTGAAATTGTAATATTAAAATATGATTTGTTTTTGAATTTATTAAAATTATGACGCGTACACTTGATAAACACACAAAATGTGGAGATTATAATGCGTATGACTTGGTTAGCACAATAATAAAGAGAGGTTATAGTGCGTACTTGCTAAAAATACAAAAGCATATATTATTATTATTATCTGTATATAATCTCTACTTACCTAACTCCATCAGTAATATCCGGAACTTGTGCAGAAACACTGTCAGGATTCATTATTATTATTATTTTTTATTATTTATTATTTACAAAAAACCTGTATACACTCAACAAAAATAATCGTCGCGACACCACACTGTTCAATGCGAAATAGAAATGAAAATATCTGGCTTGCTTTCTATAAGAGAGAAAGATACAGACAGAGAAACATGCGACGCCGCACAGCTTACAATAGCTTCCTATATCAAAAAGTGTCGTGACAACTTTTCGTAAGAATTTATTCCGTCTAGTCCCCTTTCACAACGAGCGATAAGGAACTTCGTTCCAAAAATTTGCAGATATTTGTCAACAGTCTATTAGATATTTACGTAATAATTATGGCACTGATGTTAAAGTTGTATTTGATGGATATAGTAATGATGGAACTAAAGTGTCCGAGAGAGATCGTAGAATATATCGGCAATACTTCCATTGATTATTTATTTGAAGAAGACATGCCTTTAAACACAACGAAAGAGAAACTTTTAGGTAATAGCAAAAATAAAAATAGGTTTATTAATCTTCTATGCAAAAAACTAGGCGAAAATAATATTGAGTGGAGTCAAGCCGAAAGTGATGCTGATCGATTAATTGTGCAATCTGCTATAGATTGTTCCTCTCTTCAAGTAGTTGTTGTAGCTGAAGATATTGATGTGTTAGTTTTATTGATGGCTTTAGCACCTGATGATAAAGAAATGTTTTTTTTAAAACCCCTAAAAAATAATATCTTGCAACGAGTTCACTCAACAAAAACAATATTAGAGAAATATCCAAATATTAAAAACACCCATCTGTTTTTTATTCATGCATTCACTGGATGTGATACTACATCCGCTTTCTATAACGAAGGTTTTA
The DNA here is from genome assembly GCA_910591685.1 of Galerucella tenella. Lineage (NCBI taxonomy): Eukaryota > Metazoa > Arthropoda > Insecta > Coleoptera > Chrysomelidae > Galerucella > Galerucella tenella. The sequence continues at coordinate 1,422 of CAJUYH010001767.1, forward strand.
TTAAAGTTTTTGATGATAATCAAAAATTACATGCAGCAGCTGAAAATTTTATGGTTGAAGAGCAAAATGAAGAAGTGCTTTTTAATGATGGTATTGATTGTATTCTAGCAATGTATGGTGCTAAAACTGCCAAATGCTTGAATGAACTGCGATATAAACGTTTCATAGCATTAGCTTCAAAAAATAAAAGCGTACAACTTAATTCCTCACCTCCAACAGAGGATGCAGCAAAACAACATATTGAAAGAGTACTTACAAGTTCAGCAATGGAAAAATAATTCATCGATACCACCTGAAGAATGGGGTTGGCGAAAAGAGAATTATTTAAAACCAATCAAAATGACACAACTAGCAGCACCTGACAACGTTTTAAAATTGATATTTTGCTCTTGCAAAACAGGATGCGGTTCAGCGTGTGGCTGCAGAAAAAGTGGTCTTCATTGCTTACCAGCCTGTATAGTTTGCAGTGAAAATGACTGACTAACCACCCACCACTTGAAGAAGATCTAGAAGTTTCCGAAACGCGAAATGAGAATGAAAATTAAATGTACTTTTTTTGTAGGTATATAAAATAATGAATTTTCTATGGTCAATGAAAAATTTATATTTCGGTCCACAAATTAATTCCATGTCATTACTACACAGAACAATCTTATAGATAATTGTTTATAATATTCATTGATATATTTACAAGTTTTTAATGGATATTGTATAGTAGAGATTTTCTGTGTGCATAAATATCACAGATATTGTTTAAACAGGATAAATAGTTCCTTCCTCACTCCAAGAGGTTTCTGATTTTAAAGAATATAAAAAAACTAATTGTTGAAAAAAAACAACATTAAAATCGGAGCTGTTCTTGAGGACTTCCGAAGATTGCCTGTTTTATGTATTCATTGACTCCACTGATATGATAAATTAGATTCACAAAGGATTACATAAGAGGGAAATCGAGAACAGGCTAGTCGAGGAACACAGCCTCAAACTAAGGAAGACACAAGAACAAAGAGCCATACAGAGAGTTTACTTAATGAGGTAGACAAGGAATTCTCATCCAGGCTGTTGAAACTAAGCAAGAAACATTTGAAGACAGCTACCTACTTGGTGACCCTAAGGAAGAATTTGCACAAAATGGGCGAAGTTAGTGAACTTTGTGCAGAAAATGTGAACACCTACAAACAAACTTCACTTCTGCGAGAAGTTACCAGACGGAAGCTCTTTTGGAGAGGAAATAATACAACCATCACAAGTACGGAAAATCCCTCCATTTAAACTGGGTGGCCTATATAGAAGAAACGAAGCTTCTGGAATGGAGATAGATAACGTGGGAAATGGTACAACTCAAACGTATGAATTAATGAACTCACTGTACAGTCAAACACATCTAAAAAATATCAGACATTCGGAGGTTATGCATGTCCGATCCATACAAATAATCCCAATATGGAGAATTGTGAGGCCAATTATTTTCACTTGCATACAAAAATCAATACAAACTACATATCAAAACATAAACTTGATCATAGGCGGCGAAACTGCTAGATCCACCAAGAAATAAATATGTCAAATTTTCTCTGTCATGATGATAATAATAATATCCATTCATTTGATCTTAAAAATATGATATTAAACTCGACAATGAAAGTCTAGGTGAATCTGAGAGAACCACTCTATTCTTTCATAGTATGTGAATTCCCTACATTTGACTTGTCAGGTAGGCGTGAATTTCAGGCTAGTTTTGCATCCAAAATTGTATTCAGATAATTGATTTCACGGCTAAGACACAGCTGCACGTTGAACATGCTTTGCAGGTCAAGTCTCTTCAGTCTATTTTATAGAGATATTGAATTTGCCCAGTTTCTGTAGGATTCATCACTAGGAATTCCTTCCTACACCGTTTCCAGAGCTTGTTGCGTTACGTTCCATATAACGTTGAAATAGATCATCTGCATGCCACTGAGTGTTCTCTGCTCAATTCCTCCAATTCATCTATGAGAAGGTCCCACAGCGAAGGTGATGAGACACTTTACTGTGGGCACACCTTCATTATCGAGACCTCCATGGAATCTTTAAATTGGTTTATCATTACTGTCATTTTGGAAACATGTTTTGGTGTCAAAGAAGGTATGATCGAACGCTCCTTCATTACTCCGAAAGTTATTTCTTTATTTCCTACAATTACCGACAACACTTGGTGTAAGGCTGTTCCACAGGGTTGACCCGATTCATTGCTTAATATCTATTTGAATGAAAGTTCAGCAATGCTTTATATGATTCCAAGAATCGAAAGTTACGTTTCAACCAAAGGTAGAAAGTATTGGGGTTATACTATAATATGATTTCAAGCAAAACTACCGAATGACCGTACTGTAGATGTCTTAGAAATCACACAAACAATTTGAATATACTAGATTGAAAAATTTTTCAATGTATACACTTGGATTGTAAGAGGGAAAAATTACTTTTGCCTCCTATAAGGTGGAAAAATAAGTTTTTTCCCGATATAAAAGAGAGAAGTGTGTACATTAAATAGGGGTATGCGTTCACTTGTTCGCTTGCTATTCGCTTTTCCTAGTGCTTGAATTAATTATTGTAAATAAAGAAGGAGAAACGGATAACGTGAAGTGGCAAAACGTAGTGAAAAATGTCTTGGATTTTTCATTCCATGTTAATAATGGGAATATTTATTTCCGGTTTTTATCTTCCACATAACAAATACATAAATCAGTATGGTTGTCTATTGCCAAGAAAATCTGTTCGAAATTCCCGATCACAAAAAATAGAGTCCGCCCTTGGAATTCGATACCTTAGCTCTGGAAAAGACAGTTTTGATGTTCGAAATCCTCTTTAATATTTTTCCGGGGTGAGTTTTTATTGTGCGAATGTGTGCCCTAGGGATATTATATAGAAAATGTCAGGATATATCATAAGACTTAAAATTGGGATGATGTGTCATTCGCTTCAAATAACTACAAAATTTAATTTTACATCAAGTGTCATGAGATAATATATTGAAAGGAATAATAGCGAAGTAGAATAGTTTGAGCATCGTATGACAGGATAGGCGAATGCTACAAACTCTGCAACTTAGATCCTCGTTATACAGACCAATTTCATGCAGGTGGTCTTTTATCGGGACATAACCTGTAATAATTCTTAGCCGATTTCTATCGATATCAACTGTGGTCCATGTTCGCTTTTAACTCATTTTCTTTTTTCTCTTTGTGCAGCATTTTTGGTGATCCCAAGGACTGGTTCTGATCCAAATAATCTGTTGCTGAATCTTTTCTTCTTACAAGTTAATCAGCTTGCTTATATACATAAATCGAGCTATGTCCCGTCACCTACACTAAACCTACAGTCTGCCAGTTAACTCAGTTCTTTCTGGCATTATTTCATCAGCCTATATAGCTGTCACTAAAAATGTTCATTATATGGGTCTTAGTCCTTGATTGTATGTTTCCGTTTCCTTGACCCGTACCAGGTGTCACCTTGGGAAACAGGGGAACGTCAGTCTACTTTGGTCTTTCCAGTTCAATTCGTCCTGGACTCTCCAATATCTTTTCAAAATTCATGATCTTAGGACTATTTTAATTTAACAATTCTTTGAATGAATAACATTCAAGAATATTACGATCCTGATTGTTTCACTGGAAAGGGCTAATTGCTACTGAATATTTAATAGTTTGCTTGATAAGGTCCGTCCACTTGAAGATGGAAACTTCCATAGACCCCTCTTTTATAAAAGGAAATATTAAATACCCCGATCTTGATACAGGACGTTGACCATATAAGTGCCTTTGATCAATTGCTTTGAAATGTACACTGCAAAAATGTTCAATTTTGAAGGTATTTGTTTGGCAGAACTGCTTGATTGTTAACTATTCCTGAATATATTCTTTTTTCAATTTATCCGGAGAGTTTATACTATACTAGTACGGGAGGATACTGATTTTCCAGACCTTGGGTTATTCTCAAGTAATGTGTTTTTTTCAAAATTTCACCCACGAAGCATGTTAATCCTATTGGTTTGAAACTTAATGAGATTTCCAGAAAAAATAAATGTGAGTAATTTGAGAAATTCTTGATTAACTGATATAGATTCAAAGTTTAGGTGGAAAATTGATTGGCGTTTGATATTAAAACTCTTTATAATCCAATCAGTAAGAAAAAAATTTCGGTACTTTTTCCTTTGCGATATTTTAATTGGAAAAGTTTGAATTTAGTTTATCTTAATTGAATTTCTTCCGATGATTGAAAACTGTTTCCTTGGTCTCGGTAGAATTCAAACGATCATGTTTTTCCAACGGTATAATGTTTCCATAATGTGAAATAAAGAATTTCAGTGGGTTTTCTTTTTCCCACAAGGAGAAATATAAACAAGATATCCATCAAAATATGGATATTATTTCTTGTTACATTATTCTGCCGGTTTTTGAATATATTTTTAGTAGGAAAACATCCTTCTATTATCATACGGAAAAACTTTATATTCGTGTATATGGAGAGACGGAAGTCGCATTTTAAGCAACTACTTCGGTATAGATGAGAATAAAGAAGAAATTGAAGAAAACAGTAGCATAGTATCTGAAAGAAAAATGGAGAAATATAACAAAAGAAGAGGTAACAGCACAGTTAATTGGCTAAAAAATTGGAAAGCGACGGAAAATTATAAAATAACATCCGAAATGTTGAAACCCATGAGCGATAGAGGATTGGATTTGTATTGCGGCTTAACTACCCACAGATTGGGAAGTAGCGATGCTGTTATATATTTCTAACTTGAAGATAGCAAGCAGTCGAAAAATTATAGAGGTATAAGTTTAATGAGAGTATATGAAAATATCCTGGGTAACAAAGTTGAAAACACACCAAACGATGCCCAAAGTGGATTTAGTAATGGCAGGAGTGTGCAAGCTCATATATTAAACAATAAATAAGTAACAGTAAATGAAACTATTTGTCAGGAAGTTATATTTGGATTTATCGACATCGAGAAGGCGTTTGACAAAGTAAAAAGGGCGAGAATATGGGAGAGCTTGGAAAAAGGGCAATATATTATGAATGGAGAAACACACTTAATAGCATAGTTTCAATTATGTAAATAGTAGATTTGAGGTCGGAGGCTCGTTGTAGATCGTTATCTTCATTTGTATAATATTTATTCATAATATATTACACTTTTTTTTCGGGCCGAGATGGGAAACTCATGTTCGACTGGGTCCTCAACCAGTACCCAGACAGTGTTGGACTCATCCCCAACGGAGATGCCTACCAACCAAACCCACCTCAAACTCGCCGTTACTCCCGCCTTAGAATCACTACCCTAGCATACGTCAAGACACTCTCCATCATTTTCTTCCCTCTATCACTCCTACCTCTCTCATGCCATAGCTAGTCCTTCTCTTCCCCTAATCATGCTCTCTACCATGCCACTTATCTCCATCCATTCCTCCTCGCTCCTCAACATAATCCCCACCATATTTTCCCAATACACCGCCTCTCCCAGTTTATTTTCTAGCTTCTTCAAAACTTCCTCATTCTTCCAACATCTAAACACATGTCCCACATCATCCTCCACTTCACATCTCTCGCGCACTCCAGTTTCTCTTTTCCCAATCTTGTGGAGGTAACCCACTCTTGACCCATGCCCTGTGAGCACCTGCGTCAAGAAGTAGTTCACCTCTCCAAATTTCCGGTCCACCCAATTTCTTCTGCTGCCAATCGCTCCTTTCAGCGCGCCCTCATACTCATCCACCATCACCCCCACCTCCCTTGCCTTACTCCGCCCCTTCACCAGTAGTCTCACCGTCTTATCCTCAGCCACTTCCAGTCCACACCGCTCTATCTTCTCCACAATCTTCCTACACATCCTCTCCGCCTTTCTTTCTATCTCCACCTCTTCCTTTGTTGTACATACCAGACATAATTCGTCCGCATACACCGTAATCTCACATCCCTCTTCACATACTATCCCACAAACTCCATCAAACACACACTTCCAAAGCGTCGGTCCCAGAACCGAGCCCTGGGGCACTCCAATCTCCGTCCCATACCTTCTCCCCCTAGTGTCCACTATCACACGCCCCGTCAGGTATCCTCTACTAGACTAGCTAACCCCCTCCTACTCCGAGCTTTGTCAACGCGCTCAACACCGCCCGTTTACTGACACTGTTGAACGCGTTCCCCACGTCGAAGAACACAAGCAGGGCCAATTTCTTTTTTCTACCGTTACCCTGCCTAGCCCTTTGCACCAAGTCCACCACCCTGCCCAGCTCTGAGATGCATGACTTCCCTTCTACAAACCCATGTTGGTTTTCCCCAGAACCCCCATTCCTATCAACTTCCTCCTCAATCCTAACCTTTATTATCCCCTCCATCAATTTACCCAATCCACACAGCAGGCTGATGGGCCTGTAGTCCCCCGCCCGCTTCCCATCCCTACCCGTCTTCTTCACAAGGATCACCCTGGCCACCTTTCACTTTTCCGGGAACTCTTCCTCCCTCAGTATCCTGTTAAACAGTTAAAAATTATTCCCCATTGTCGTCCAACAGCCTCTTCACCATATCACCCCTCATGCCATCTATCCCTGGGGCTTTCCTTACCTTAACATTTCTCCCCCCCTCCTCTTCTCCCACTTCTCTACCGACCTCATCCCTCTCATTTTCCCTATCTCCCTAGTATTCTGGGCTTCCCGAATTCTGCCATCCACACCCCCTTCTACCCCTGTAAACAATTTCTCTATAATCTCTTTCTCCCAATCTTCCTCTAGCACCACGTTCCTATTTCCACCCATTCTTTTCACCGCTATCTCATACGCCTTTCCCCATGGGTTGTTTTCCAACTCCCCCAGTAACTCTTTCCACTTTCTTCTTTTTCCCCCTCCACCCTTCGCTCCAGTTCCTTCTTCTTCTCCTTATATCCACCTTTTCCCTCCACCCCTACTTTTCCCCTCAACATTCGTCTCCGTTCCTTCTTACACTCCCTCCACAGACTCTCTATTTCCTCATTCCACCAGTAATTAGCCCTCCACTTGGGCCTATTACCCCTCTTTCCTTCTCTCCTGCAGCCCTGTATCACATCATACAGTTTCTCTACATCATGCCCAAGTCCCCTTCCTATCTCTTCCCTTACTTTCTTCCTCATTATTTCTGCCTCGGCCTTCGTCCACTTCCATCCCCACTCTTCCACCAATTCCTTTCTTCCTCTTCTTATAGTCGTCTCCACATACCTATGTAAACTCAAGCTTTCCTCATCCTCCAGTACCCTCCAACTACCCACTCTTTCCCCCAGCCATTCATCACACGCTGTTATGTCAATAAATGATGAACCCCCATCACCCCTTACGAAGGTGGGCAACAGTCCATCATTCAGCACCGCCAATCCGTTGGATGTCAACACTTCCTCCAGGATCTCTCCTCTCCTGTCCGTTTTTTTCCCTCCCCAGGCAGTATTCTATACTTAGAATTGAATAATCAGATTCTTATAGAAGAATAGAATACTATCAGCCTAATAATTTGGACTAATAATTAATAATAATGATGATATTGAATAAAATTGAGCCTCATTGAATTAGATATAAGTTCACAGCTATACAGGATGAATCACGACCAACGGGAAGGGGGTTTATAGCGAAACGGTGAAAGTTTGAGGATGTTTTTCACTTTAGTAGTTTGTACATTCATATAGGCTACATTTTAAAATTATTTTGAAATATACAGGATGTTCCAATAAAGTGTGGCGTATCAAAGTTATATTTTTTCTTATGGGACACCCTATATTTTATTGCATTTTCTGATTGCCCCTAAGAAATCAAGTACTTCTTCATAATGGTTCCCTATACCTAAATACAGAGGGTTCCGAGTTATGCTGACTTTTTTAAAAATGTGAACATTTCGAAAAAAAATTAATAACTCATTGATATAACAAATGATAGCGAATATTCTTTTACATCTAAATAGTTGAACATTTGTTGAATGTATTTCATGATTGATTACTAAATATCTTTTCACAGGGTGTTCAGAATTTTCAGTTTGAATGAAGCAGTACCTGTTAAACGAAAGAGTCGACATGATACTTTGCATTGGGGAATGTTCAGAAACTTGTCTCCTAGCATCTAGAGTTTATGCTCAAAAGTACCCTGATAGAATTCACCCAAAGAAGGAAGTTCTCGAAAGACTGATCAATAGATTTCGTGATGCTGGTAGCGTTGCATACGAGAAGGTGACCAAAACTAAACCAGATAAAGGCGACAACGCCAACGATTTTGATGTACTGCTGTCGGTTACGGAAAATCCTAAGACCAGTAATAGAAATATTTTAAGTGAATTAGGAATAAGTCAAATGAGTGTGTAGAATACTCAAGAAAAATCGATACCATCCGTATCATATCCAACTACACCAGCAGATGACACAACAGGATTATGATAAACGTTTAAATTTTTGTTTATGGACTTTGGATAAAGTTGGAGGAGTTCCTGAATTTTTCAATAATGTCTTGTTTACTGACAAATCAACTTCCCACAATAATGGGTTAGTTAATAGACATAATTTTTATTATTAAGAAACAGCAAACAAACATTTATTCCGCACTGTTGATCGCCAACACTGATGGAGTGTAAACGTTCGGGGAGGTATTGTGGGCGAGTATGTTATCGGCCTATATTTTTTGACACCTAGATGGTAGAAAAATTTTGAATTTTTTTTAAAAAAGACTTCCGGATCCTTCTTGAACACCTACCACTCAGCATCCGAAAGAAAATGTGGCTACAATTGGACGGAGCTCCTGTCCACTCTTAACGTGCAGTTAGGAACTACATCAATAGAAAATTCAGAAATAAATGGATAGGTAGAGGCCGTCCTTTTAATTGGCCAGCTAGGTCACCAGAATTGACTGAGCTTTTTTCGAATGGGGTTAAATTAAAAATATTGTGTATTCTATACCCCCTACTACTCCAGACGATATGAAATTGAGAATTTTGAACGCTTTCGCGATTATAACACCCGATATGTTAAATAATGTAGGTAAATCGTTGGAAGCTAGAATCATGTGTTGCATTGCACAAGATGGCAAGCATTTTGAACATTTATTATAGTGACTTTTTATTTTTTCCTTTGAATAATTTGTTGTTCGTTTTGTAGTACCTACTCGTATTTATTTATTTGCTTTATTAAAAATGTGTTTTTGTTTTATTATGTACTAAAATACTTATCGGTAAAAAATGAGCTAGTGTACCTCTACAACTACAAGTGTGCATATTTATTGGCAACTTCACTGTTTTTTTTTACAGATCATCAGTTTAAAATTTAAAGAGAATAACATATATGTTTTAAAATAGATTTACCATACAATTTAAGAAAAATGTAAATTGCACGAAAAGTATAATACCTAGGTATAGGACACCCTTATACCATTCGGAAGAGGACATTTTTTTGAGTATGGTGAATTATCCATTTAAATTAAGCCCGATATTATTTATTGAAGGATGTAATAATTAAACTGAAAATTCTGAACACCCTGTGAATAGATAGTACTCAATCGTGAAATACATTCAACAAATGTCCAACTATTGAGATGTAAGAGAAAATTTGCTAGAATTTGTTATATCAATGAGTTATTAATTTTTTTCGAAATGCTCACATTTTTAAAAAAGTCAGCATAACTCGGAACCCTCTGTATTTAGGTATAGGGAACCATTATGAAGGAGTACTTTATTTTTTAGGGGCACTCAGAAAATGCAATGAAATATAGGGTGTCCCATAAGAAAAAATATAACTTTGATACGCCACACTTTATTGGAACATCCTGTATATTTCAAAATAATTTTAAAATGTAGCCTATATGGATGTACAAACTACTAAAGTGAAAAATTTTCTTAAACTTTCACCGTTTCGCTATAAACCTCCATCCCGTTGGTCGTGATTCACCCTGTATATTATATCGCATCTGAAGTTTAGGTGAGTATTACGTGTTGATTATTTAATCTGATTACACACGCCTTATTGTGAACACAGCTCATTGTAAACAATTCGTGCTGAACTTGACCTGAAGGTTAAATTCTTCACTGTTTATATTTATTTGTACGTATTATTCTGTTTGTGACTAATGTCATCCTGATCTTCTCACTTTATGCTGAAAAGCATCACGTCTGAGAAAGTGGATAGATGGTAGATACGTCATACGTCACTAAATGCCATTGTAAGACTCTTATTCTCTCTCTCCGTGAAGTGTGTACATAATAATTGTGAGCACCCTATATACACATTCACTCACCCGTTAAGATAGATCCAGTATAATATATGGGTGAGTAAGTGAAGGTGTCATGTTACAATTTAGTTGAATAACACGGTTTTGAATACGTAAAATATGTGGAGAGAAAAAGGGTAATCTAGCGGCACATTCTATAGAATGAGAGGTATTATTTTGTCAGATCAACGTGTCGCATTTATATGGAGTGTGGTAATCGCAAATCAAATAAAAATCACGTCAAACTGAAAACGTGGCAAACGTTGCGTGAAATAAATAAATATACACCGTGGATAATATGTGAAATTATTACGCGTGCAAGTGTTCACGTTACATGGTAAATTATGTTTCACGTGCAGAAACCCGACCACGCTCGGGTTACTCAAGAAATTTTCCATATTTAATTTTTATCAAAGGACTTAATCTTCCAGTGCCGTACTAAAAATTACAGATTTGAGCCTTAGATTCAAACGTTTATTCTGAACACATCCTACACTGCCCATTACAACAAAAATAAAACTTGAAACACCAGAATTATCTTCTTTAGAGACTGAAGATAGTGTAAAGTGTTGGTGTTGGTCTTGTAGTAGTTTAATTGTGCTCAGAACGAAAGATTGCCAACGGTTCCATAATAATAATTATTATCATTATAATTATTTTTATTACACTATCTTATTGTGTTATCGATACAATAGATCCTTACCAAAAATGAAAGAAATGTATAGGGTGGTTCTAAAGTTATGACCTTCAAAAGCATTGGACTAAATGAATAAAACAACCTGTATCTCTGTTAATAATTATGTTAGACCAATTAACCAAGGCTATTTGGAACCACCAAAGTGTCCTCTACTTGCAGTTAACCTATGGTGGTTTAACTATGAAACACCCTGTATACGTATTCTGCAGACGCCTAAGGCATAGCTGAACGATTCAGTTTATTTAGTTTATTCAGTTTATAGAATGTAAATAAGGCGCAGTATAAAACCAACTTTTTTAATTGCTATTATATTTAAATTAATATAATGGCAAATTAACATCCGCGAAACATCACCATTTCCTAAATTCATTGTCTCCTAGACCAATGTTACTTTCTACACACAGTTGCAATTTGTGTGGTGCTCTTTTTTGCTGTCTTCTGTTAGATTTTCCAGATTTTCGTCCAGCTAACGATGCTCTACTTATCAATGTAACCTCACGTCTCGATATTGAAGTCGGTTGTGCATATATTTTTCATTTATTGGTGAATCATTTCACCTATTTAAAGCACGCCTCAGCGTGTAATCGAACTTAAAAAAAACGCGCGTGTTTTAAAATTACCGTGGCAACATCAACAACTCGAGAAACGAAGTCTAAATCTATGGTCTAAATCATGTCTGAATGACAATTTTTTTAATATTGATCTGACAGGAGTAGTTCGTAACGTCAAAACTTTTATTCGAACAATATTGAACAATGTCAAATTTATAAATAAAAATGAAAAGTGCCGTTGGTATTGTTTGAAATATTAATATTTCGATTCTTCAAATCTTAGGAGATGGTATTTAAATTAATACTATTGACATTCACAGAACTCAATAAGGTTGAACTTCCATCAAAATACAAATTAGTTTATGTTTTTCTCATTTCCATGACAACGCAAGCCTATCATCATGTACACAAAACAGTCTAACCTATAGAAGTGAAAGTCCCATAGGATTAACTAGAATGAAAAAATGCGGTGTCAAACCCATCCACCTGAAGCGCTAGTTGCAATTGAGTTGTCGAAATAGGCAAGGCAGCTGAGGCCGAAAAACAGACTAAGGGAAAAAGAATTTCAGCGATCGCAGTGGATGGGTTCAGAACTATTTCATAACGCTTTTTTTAATGAAAGTTTGTTTTTGAATGACTGATGCCCGATTACGCCGCCAGTTTACGTGCCTGCCGTAATTACTACACCGATCGTAGCCGAACATATACGAATTGTTCGCCCATCCCTTGTACGTCTGCAGTATACGTATATGATACCGGGCTGCCCAATGACCAACTTTTTTCAATAACAGTTTCAATGTTTTGAAAAATAAAGGTACTTTACTTTTAAGTAAGGTTCATAATTTTTGACAAACCCTGTGAACTGTGAAAATTTGATACTTAATGTTTTCGATTCAAGTTCACAGAACTTTTCCCATATAGTTCCGACTTAATTGGACACATTTTATAATCATAGTAATATACATATGTATAATAAAGTGAATTTATTTCTCTGCAAAAACGTATAACAAGTTTTATTTTCTCAAATTTGAAAGGGATTCACCACATAAATTATTATAACTAACTGAAGAAAGTGAAAAACGAGAAGTCCATGTTGGAATTTGGTCGTTGGCCAGACTATAATGTTATAGGAATACAAAGACCGAGACAATAATTCCAAATGTTATCTTTGATCGCCTCATTTCTGCTTGTAAATCGCTATTATTACTTGTAAACAGTTTTCACAGTCACTTCACTGACGTTAACATTTTTATGGAGCTTAAAAACGACCCCATTCTTGTTAAAATTACGTACTACTTCAAGTAGATTTAACACTATTTTATTTTTTATTGAAATAAAAATAGTTTCGAGTTATAGACTTTGCAATTTTAATACTAGTCAACCTTTCCTTTTGGTAGAGTTTGGGTCGTTACCAAAAAATGGTAAACGTTATGTTAATCCGTTTTCTAATCGTTATCGTATTTTTTTGGAAGAGTAACGATTTATTCCTCATTCTACGAAAATGAAAATGGCGGTAACTACAAAGTGACCCGTTAATTTGAAAGTTTTGGGATCTTAAAAACACGTCACTTTCAAAAATGAATAAATAAATTGCTAGTTGTACATCTTCATAACTACATATTTGATAAAACAAAAAAGGGAAAATGAAGGTTATATCATTATATGTAGGCACAGTCACAGAATACTACAAACTTCCATTATCAACTGTCCATATTGTCATTTTATTGTTTATGTCTGCTATGTGGAGAATAGACAATACACGCCATGCCGCGAGAAGCAGCGATTTTACATAATATGTGAATGTGAATATTGTGAATTGAATATGCCATTTTGGTAATAATCTCCAATGTGGTTTTTGTTCTACAAGTCCGTTTCATCTGTGTAGCTGTCTTTTTTATTTGCAATAGAAATGTTATAATAATTTTTAAGTTCCGCTTTTTTAAACTCTTTTTCGTGTGGTGGTAATTTTGAAAATTTCATAATTCACATAGGAGCAACACCTTTCGACATTTCCATAAGAAATACATTAGTGCTGGGGTTAACGATTTTGTTTGGCATTCATGATAGTATCGGCTTCTAGCACAAACTGAGAAAAATTTCAACATATTTCAAACTGCTTACAAAAATAAAGCGTTTAAACTGTGAGTGGAGTATTCAGTAGCACTAGATCCGCAACCGACTATATATATTTATCTACTTTCTCATACTCTTAGTAACGCGAAACTGTAAACAGTATATTACATAACGTGTGCGGAAAGTGACATTTTTCACACGAGTGGGAAAGATTATAGCACGAGGCATGAGCCGAGTGTGACAACCACACGAGTGTGAAAAATCACTTTCGCACGAGTAATGTACAGTATTTTTCCTACGATCACGTGATAATTTCACCAAATAATGAGTAATCAACATCTGACATTAATACACAAAATGTTACAATTGAAGTCAACATAATTGATTTCAAAATTGACAATAACTATCATTAGTGACAAAAATTCAAGTAGTTTAACTATATATAGGTAGGTTATTACAATTATCAATTGGTTGGATAATTATAGAAATTGGAATTGAAATTATTATTGTTTATCATATTTCGTACATACTTATCATAAATACCTTTCAAGATGAATCCATTTTCCTACTCTTATGACAGGGGATTTGGATTAGTTGGCACAACATCGGACAAAAATGACAAAAATTCCACTTTCGCTTCAAATTTAGATATTACATGTGTAAATCTAATTAAAAATTATATATTTGACAGCTTGCCAGTGGTCAATCTTAATAAAAGTTCATTTGACAGCTTTTTTATCCGTACACGTACGGATAAGTTTTTTTTCCGTACGCGTATGAATAAAGGCCACTTTCCACAAAACTAGACAGTGCAATATATGTCACTTTAATATGTGATCGTAGGTCATTTTATTCCTCACTGCTCTGTCTTTAGTTGTTCAGTTACGGTTATATTCTAATTTATCCAGCTCAAATTTTTTCCAAATGGAGTCCGTCTAGTTATTCATGTTGATATTATTGACATTAAAATGCATTGTTTGAACAAATTTTATTATGGTAAGGACAAATTCAAACACCTTTAGCGTGCTTATTAGTCCCATTGTAAATGTAATAAATTTTTTTCAAATTATACTGCAAAAGGGCAATTTAAATTTGAAATCAGGAATAACGATTGCATGTTGTCACGTAACAGTCTCGGGTTATTCGTTTGGTTTAATTTAATAATAATAATTGTTCCTGAATAGTAATATGCATGTTTTTTCCCTGCAGGGTACAGTGACTGGTGAGTAATACCGTTACTTCAGCTATCTGGCACCTGCAGAAGTTCAATATTTTGTTAGTCAGCGACTAGCCAGGAGTTTCATGCTTTTTTACTTTGGCACGTGGCTTCAGTAGTGAGTCTGTTGTTTTGTTTGAATCCACCGAGATATACAATCACGTGATGCGGTCTTAATATCACGAGTTTTTAAAGAATGAACGAATTTTTTGGGACCGAAAATTTCGTTGAGCGAAATAAAATATTTTGAAGGTATCGTTCCGTTTGTGAAAATTCCATTATCATGTGCCTAGAACAAAAATTTCAGAGGTAGGTACTCATTCATTAGCAAAAATTTCCATTTACCATGGACATACGATGAAATTTCCATGAGGGATCAATTTATTTATTTTATTACTATTTCACTGAATTCTGTCACCCCCTTCTTCCCTTTACTGGAATTGAGCTGACCAAAGGGGGTTTCCTTGAAAATATTTGTATGAGTCGAGGTGAAATAAATATACAACCATTAAACGGTTCCAACAAATGATCCACGTTTACTAAACTCACACTTTTCTGACTATAGAGTAGGCCTGATCGTCGTCTGCTCACGCAGTTGAAATACTCTAAGCTATTGCTGTCAAATGACAAACGAGAGCACCCTATCAAATCTCAAATTAGCCCAGTGATATATAAAACGTTTGTTCCAACTGATATTTTTCATGAACCATTCTGGAATAGTATCGAGTACTATGTATAGTGCTTCAACTCGAATTAGCGATGAACAGATCAACTTTATCACTCCTTTCAGAGGGTAGTTTTTGTACCGTCCCAATAACCAGTTGAAACGTGAAAGAAGCACTTGGGCGAACGATACCTAGAAGGGTTCTATCGCCAGTTTAAGCGTACCTGAAATGAATATGTATATTTAACTGAAATGTACAAGAACTGTTCTTAGCCAATACTTTCGGATTACATTGAGCGGTTGGTATTGAAGATATCCACTTCAAAAGCCATGTAAGCTGTAATCACAGAAGATTCAATTATTTAACTTGTGTGTACTTAAAGTTCCTACTGAATTGTGCGATGGAGTATAACCAATAGTCTCTAAGAATGTTGTCTACAAACTATCTGAGACACCTCTGGGTACTTTACTGTTCCTACAAGCACGGCACTGCAGAGTGTACGAGTTTACTTGTAGTAGGTGAGGTGAGGGCTTTCTAACAATTAAGTATGCCGATGACATCGTTGTCCTTGTTGTTGGAAGGCACATTACCGTTCTCAGGGACCTCATGCAAAGGGCTCTGAATAGGGTACATGGGTGGTGTAACGAACACGGACTTGCAGTTAATTCTGCCAAGGCTGAGATAGTTGCGTTCACCAAAAAGAGAGGTATAAGACCTGAGGGTCTAAATCTTGATGGAGTACCACTGCCGGTGGTTGAACAGTTGAAGTATCTAGGAGTGATCCTTGATAAATCACTGACATGGAAGGCTCATCTTGATAGTCGCCTAAGCAAGGTGACAAACACGTATTGGGCCTGTGGGAGAGCCATTGGTCCGAGGTGGGGACTGACCCCAAAACGATCATATGGTTCTGTAGAGTTATTATGCTGCCTATGCTCACATATGCGGCTCTGGACTGGTGGCCGAGGGTAACCTTGGTCACGGCTAGATCGCAACTGGCACGCCTTCAAAGGATGGTCTGAGGAACCAGCACCTCGCTCATCGGAATGCTCTGCAGGGTCCTAGACAATCCAAACTCCTACTGAAGGGATGGACTGATGGACACGCTGGGGCAGCTATTGAACTACCAAGGAGTAGGTTGAGGAGGATAGCAGGACTCCTAACAGGGCACTGCTGTATGAGGAAGCACCTCTACAATCTAGGAGTAGAGGAAAGTTCCCTATGTAGGGGTTGCGGCATGACTGATGAAACGTCAGTTTATGTTCTCTTAGTGTGTCCACACTGGGTATTACGCAGGCGAATCTTCGGAGTCACTGTCATGGCTCCTGGAGACACAAGCAGGCATCCACTGAAAAAGGTTGTTGGCTTCATTGAAGGGCTCGGCTTCATGGATGACCAGGTAGCAGGAATGGCACAATGGGCCCGCCAGTGGCCTCAGTGCCGGAACCGTGACTTTAGTTTGGCTGGGTCAAGGCTCGCCTGCACATTCTGTAGTAGTAGTAGTTGTAGTAGTTGTAGTTGGTGTGTATTCGATATGACTGTGAGTACGACTGTGAATGAGATCTGAAATACGAAACTCCCAGGCTGTCTGGGTTGAGAAGTAGAAGATAGGGTACCTACTATGGATAAGCCATATACTTTTTCTTGTTAGAAGAAAATCCGCTAGATCGTTTAAATGACCACTCAAGGTATCATAGGTTACGATTGTAGCTGAGCTAAATCGAAAAGGACGAAAGAGCACAAAGCTTTCGAAAGCACCAGAATAAAGTGCAAGCCTCACAAGATCGTGTCTGGTCTTATTCTGCTTGATAACACTAAGCATCAGATGAGATGATCAGAGGTTAACCCAATAGGTTTACTTAATAGGTCAAAGGCTTCTTGAAGATGTAGGAGAGAAGTCTGAGGTGCCGGAGACTCAAAGCCTGACTGTATTGAATAGAATAATCAATCAACAAAGATCAACAAAAAGTCTAGCAAATAATATCTATATCACAATTTTTCACGTTCAAAGTACTGAAAAACTCGCCGTAGACTCCTCTTTTATTTCCAAAAAAAAATTAATTGTTATTGTTACTAGATGATTTTCGGGAGATATTTTATGAAAAAAAGCCATTACTTCGCATTTAATGAACTGGAATTCTTGCCTCCATATGTGATTGAATTAAAAAATGATGGTTAAGTCTTCTGGCGTGATACATCATTCAGAGCTTTATTTTCAAATCTATAAGCTTGCAGTGAAAAAAAAGTAATTACTAAGGGATATTTGGAAAGTGTAGAACCACACAGTAATTACCAAAATGTACATTTCAATCATAAATTACGTATGATGAATTAATAAAGAGTGAAGTTCAAAGCCTGGGATTAATTCCCTTTGAAAACGTGTCATATACAAAAAAAATTCAAACTGACGTGTTGCTGTTGAACTCGATACGTTCTCATTAAGAGAGTGAGTTAATACATAAGAGGATTTCAGCGGATAAATATGATATTTCGTATTGATAACTAGATAACTCACCAGACCAGACTTCAATCCACTAACACTGACAATAATTACTTTAGAATGGGGATTACCTTTTTGCTTTTTTGTAGACTAAAAAGTGGAGAAAATATTAACTTTTTAATTGTCAAGACATTACGGAGCAAATATTAAGAGCAATATACATGCCTATCAGGAAGTCGAATGGGGACTTCTTGCAGCACTTACTTGCCAGATGTTTTATAAGTTTTTGCAGTAGGAAGGGACGGAAAATTACGGTTGAACAGCTTTTGCGCGAAGCGTATAGCAAATTAACGGGTTTCCACTGAGCTGGAACAAACTACGAATCTATAATGTTGTTATGTCGATGAATTAATCTGAATATTAACCAATACTCTTATTGAAAAATTCCCACAGGACTGATTGAAATATTATTTGTTAGCTAGGCAGTCTCTGAAACTTTGAATACTACTGACTTTTTGGCAACTCCGAAAGTACACAGCTTGTACATTCCTGTGAAAAGCCTCTTCCATTATTGATAAGTCCTATTTGTGACATATTGCTATAGCTTATGAAACACTAATAGAGTTGAACGCCAATGAAACAAAAGTTGCTCAATTTCGCTGATGAAATTATGATGTTGAATGACGTGAAAAAAAGTTAAAGTGAATAATGCAGGTTCTTGCCTAACTAACCAATAAATTTGGAGGTAACCTTAGCCAGTTCGCAGGGCTTTGTTACCTTATTAATATAAAGAAAAGAACTTACTTAAGCAAAACTAGAAAAAAAAAGAGAAAGCAATTTTGGGGCGCCACTGACTTTCTTTCCTAAAAGAAAATTAGGGAAAAAATCAAATTTAATGGTCAGCTAACTTTTATCTGTTTGAAAAAGAAAGAACTTAAAGTTTCTGTATAATAAATAAAACTAATAAGTAAAAAAAATGTATATAATTACAGTATGAAATGAAATTTAGGTACATTATTTAAAAAAAGGGTTAGTAAACAAATAAAAAAAAATACTTAGCACTAAAAAACATATGAGGATGAAGATGAAGTTGAATTGGAACTGTTGATGTGCTTCTATGGACTGTATACAGGAAACGGTATTTAGGAAACTGTATCCAAGTTACTTTATGTTTCAAAAAAAATTGTATCCGGTAAACTATATCCAGGAAACTATAGCTTTGGAATATTGTTTTGCAGGAACTTTATGTCTCCAAAAAAAACTGTAACTATACAATCGATAAAAGAACTTCTAGAAACTTCTAGGTACTATTTGTCTCCCAGGAACCTTTATAGGTAATCCAAGAACTGTTCTTCAGGAAACTTTTATAGGTATTCCAAGAACTATTCTAGGTATTCCATGTACTGTGTTCCAGGAAACTGTATCCAGGAAACTGTGCAGTAATCCAGATAGGTACTTTAAAGATAACGCAACCGGTAACAAAAAAAATTTTTATTCAGAGGACTTTCTCATTCTTATTTAAGGACAGCTCAAAATTTCGCGGTAAAATACCTCTTGAATATTGATTTTTGGTCTACCAGTTTATTCCACCACAAATCATAAAAGTGAAATAATTTATTAAATATTTGAAAGAAATATGTTTAGGTAATATTATATATACTATTCCACCAAGAATCAAAATTGTGAAGAAACTGCACATTTTTAATATCTGCAATGTTAACCAACAAAGTTAACGTTTCACTTAGTATAGAGATAGAACTGATAGGATAGATCAGAGCTGCTTCTTTGCAGTTTTGTCAGACTTCGTATGAAGATGTGATACAAATGTACAGCGAACGAATCAATTCGATGGAATATTTCCGACATTCGAACAAAAATTCACTTTTCATATTCATCCTGAATCGCGAGTTCCAGGCATTTTTGTTCTTCAAACAAAGAGATGAATTGTAAAGTGGTTGAATTACTATAATCCATGCCGCATCAATCATATATCAGATTAAAGCGAATACTCTCTATTCTCATACCTCTAAAATATCACTGAACACCGTTCACAGCGGAAATCGACCTAACGAATTCATTTCGAACTTCCTTCCATATACCGCCTTCCGAGTAAACCCAGGAGATGCCGGAAAAAGAAAAGTTTGGTGCTATCTAGTAGCACGTATACATCATCCGAATGAATTTGCTTGCAACCGTTCGTTATTCTACGCGCGCATATACGTGTTGCTGGTAAGCGACAGGACTGACTGTGCGTGTGCGTGTGGCCTCATGAGCAATATAACAGAATTCGCATTAGAAAAATTAAACAGTTGCGTTCATTAGCGACAGATTGAGACGGACGGATGCGAGCAGATGCTTTCCATACCAGTATTCGAAGTTTGTTCTTTCTTAAAGGTATTGAAACTGTTAGTTGGAGAGTTGTGACAAAGAACTTTTCCATTCCAAAGATTGTATGAAGATAATGGGAAAATCTGGGGGTCGAAACGACGTACCATATATTTTGTCTTCGTTGCTTATCTTGATATCCATATACTCCATTATCGTTAAGTTCTTTCTATTGTGACATTAGTGAGTTCAATAGTTCTAGGGCTATAGAAATTATAATAACACAATGCCTCATATATAAATTCCGACACTAAATTATCCGTTACCATGTAAGCGCATTCCGTTCACTGAAATTGGACGATTTGGGACTTGTTGCAGCGATATTATGAATCCACCTGATGGCAACTTCTCAACCAGTGGACTCCCATGACACGTGTAGACTTGATTATTTTAAATGGAAACCGCTTCTACCATCTAATTTTTGTTGAAAAAAGACCGAAAGATATCTAGTTTCATCGCACACTTTCATAATTAAGAGAGCCTTCCGGAAATTTAAACAAGAATTACGAATAATAGGAGTGATGACTGATTTTAAAAATTGATCCACGTTGTTTGTACGCATGAGCTTTATCAAAAACAACGTTTTTAAAAAAAATAAGGGATTTGAATGAGGAATTAACCTTTTTAAAATACAATTAAAAACGTTAGAATAGTAATCTGTAAATATTCCAAAGTGTGCAGATAAGATACTTATTTTGATCACTTATTTTATCATATTCTCACCAAAATAAATATAATCACGTTTTTTATTGCTAAAAATGAGATTATTGGATTTTTAGTTCTTTACGCCAGGTTATGTTTGAGCGACCAGGGGTCGCGACGCAAAAGATCTGACCGTTGCGCGTTACGTTACGCTACGTTATGTTACGTTGCTTCGTTATGTGCCTTGCTTGCGTGCTTGTGCCTCCTTAGTCTCTTTCTCGTTTACGAAGCAGCGATTCATAATAATAAATATGCTCCTGCCGGGATTCGAACCAGGGCCGCCCGCGTGCAATGCGAGCATTCTACCACTGAACTACCGATGCTATGTTGAAATTCTACGCAAAGCTGGTATTCGCAGTGCTAGTGATCTACTTGAATTTGTTCGGATAAATTTTTACTATTATTTCCATAATTTTTTTGCGCGATTGAGGGGTCTAGCACATTTACTTTTCGAAATACAGGGTGTTGAAATTTTGAAAACTTGAATGTTTTAATTCGATAACTTTAAAATGGATGGATAAATTGATTTGACATTTGGCAGGTAGTTTTTAAATGTAAAAGGGCATATTTTGAAAGAAATTGTAGTTTGTGCAACTAGTGTGGATATGATGGCCATATCGCACGAGGACGAAGATGGAGCACGACGCCGTAGGCGGAGTGCTCAATCGTTCAAGTGCGATATGGACAATCCACACGAGTCGAGCAGCATATTTTTTCTACGACCCACTTAGGAAAAAATCTAGAAAATAAACATTTCTATAAACTAATCCACTAATTTTGTGGTAAACGTACAGATTTTGAATGTCCAATTTGTATAATGCTACGGTTTCCCTTTTTAAATATACGATGATGTTATAAGTAGATGTTGCCAGTCGGACTCCCTCATGAAGGGTACCGTACCATTATCTATAATAATGAATATTCTGCTAAATATTTAAAACGTCCACCTGTTGTCGTTATTAATAACGAGCAGAATAATTATTTGAAAAAAAAAAATTTACAATAAAAAAAACTCCCTCGCGGGGTATCGAACCCGGGTCTACTGCGTGAGAGTCTGGTATGCTTACTACTCGACCACCAAAGAATATGCAAATCGTTTATCTTTAACGTCAGATGTATTACATAATTTTTGCTTAAAAGGAACTAAAGTTCCTACTGTGTGTCCCGCGACACGTTCTACCTTTTTTGAAATATTTGCATTCAATACAATTATTTCAAGTGATTATTCCAGTTGTTCTTAGTGACTGTCATCATCCTATTTTGCAAACGATTGCGCCTTTATCTAATGCGCTACGTGAACTTTTCAAGTCATTTTCATGTGACATTTATACAAAGTAGGTATTGAGATCGTACATCTGTCGACCTAATCGAATTCGCTCCAGACATTAAGTCCATAAGTGCACGTTTGCGGTTTTTATTAGCTTTGTCTTTACGCTGCTCCGAATATATATATGTAAGAACATATTTTGTCTTCCTGCATATTCCTTGAAATAACCGCACAAATTCCTTACACGAACGCGGTAGCAGCGGAAAAGTAACTTTAGTAAATTACGTCGTTAAACATTCACCAAAAGGGGCCTTCTCTAGTTATATGTAATAAAATTATACCACAGACTTCCACTGCCACTTATTCATGCAAAATAAAAATATTTTACTTCGTTATACATCCAATTACTGTTGTATATATTCTGCTACGAGAATTAGGTATGTTATGTTACCTCATTACTACCCTCTTTCGCCCCGCAAAAGCAGATAAATTAACTTGCTACCATCCTCTATGTAAATTAGATAGAATTATTTTTGTTTATGACTTTCTTCAGCTACATTTAAATTGAATAATGGAAGTTCGTATATCGTGTACCTTTTAATAACGAACCCTACGTTCATTTTTCTCTCGCTAGAATTTAAACTTTTGCCATGCTGATAACTCTATTGAGGTTTAAGCTCAAATAAAACTATGTTCATTCCTAGAAAACCATAAACTATCTACTACAAAACGTTCTTCTTCACCGAAATACGATTAACAGTCCACACATCGGTTTCTACTTTCTAGTTTCATCGTCTTGTGCAAGAAAATTCATTTTGTATGAAAATTGATACGAGTGTCTTATTTGCGGAAAGCTTACTCCATTTTTCCTACTTTCACACTATAGTGAAGGAGAAGTATGACAACTTAGGGCGGCTGAGATCGGATGTCCTTGACTGCGTATAACGTGCTGTCGGAAGACCAACATTTTCTTATACCGACGTTCTATTTGCAGGATTGGGCTGAAATTCTTTCTGAACTTTTGTTACTTGGAAAATTTCCATCCCATGAAATGTTGCTAGGTTTTTAAATACTTAAATACTTAATATAATTGAACGCAATTTGATGAGGTTCATTGATAGAGCGGTGAAAAAGTGTTTATTTTTTTTCTCCCGCTGGAATCTGAAAAAACATCACCTGTAGATATTTCAAAAAAGCGTACTATATGTATGACCTCATTCCCGGGACATATCCCATAATAATCCACATCCCATACTTTATTCATACTTAATAGTATATTATTCTCCATGGTGGTAAAATAGTATATTAAGTATTAAGAACGGTAAGGGTTGTTTACCGGTCGACAGCAATTTTTCCGAAGACCGGTATTACCCTTAACGTTCGAGATGCTTATACCATTTTTTGCGCGATCATATTGGAATAGGTAAATTTCCAATAAAATAATTTAAATTTCTTCGAAATGAACGGAATGTCAAAAGTGAAATTTATACTTCTCGATCAGTTTATGATATAATTTGCATTTTGGTGAAATGGTTTTCATGCTATTTATTACTCTTTATATTGTTCTGTTCGGTTCTGTTGATTAAAAAAATATAAATCTTCTCATTTTTTTTCCTTTAGTGTAATGAATGGAGTAATATACTATTTAGGACCACTCAAATGTATGTAGGGCTAAGACGTCGGTAAGTAATTTACTTATCGACGTCTCAACGGTAAGTAAATCACTCACCGACGTGTTAGACTTAGGAACCAGTAAACACAACCTACCATCCTGACAATCGATGCTGTAAATGAACAAAAAAGATCGATTGCGCAAAAACTATTATTATTGACCGAGCACCAAAATTATTTCGAGATGGGCTTTGCCTCGAGCGGAATAAGGTGTGAGGCTTATAAATGTCTCTACCACCGTTGTGAATATACAATTTTTCCCACTACTAGTCAAATTTTAGACAAAAATTGAAAATAATTGACATTATACACTATCTGTATATCTATATCTGTAGAGTAGGGAGGGTAAGTGTGTAGGCTCACAGCAATTAGGCCACATGTGACCCATTGTACATCCTCCCGAGGAGTTGTCCTCCCAGGCCATTGTCCATCCTGTCCTTCTCAGGAAGGTGGACATGGACAGGTCACTAGGCGACATCTTCTTTATTTCGGCAAGTGTAGGCCAAGACTCACCGAACACACACTCTCTTATTGACGATAACTCCGGACACTCGCATAGGACATGCCTGACAGTTTCATCTTCCTGTTCACACATCCTGCATAAAGGTGTATCCACTATCCCCATAGTATGGAAGTGTTTCCTTAGTTGACAGTGACCAGTCAGAAATCCTACTGTTAAACGTAGGTTTTTCCTGGTCATCGCCAAATATTTCCTCGGCGCCAGCTTTCCAGGGTCGCCCAGGGTGATCCTGGCAAGACTGCATCCTTTGATTCCATCCCATCTCTTAAGGGATTGAGCATGGGTGCAACGTTTGGCTAGTTCCGAAATTGTCTAAGTCGTTAAGCCGTAGGTGTCACTGGGTCCTAGAATTTTTAGTCCAGCGGCTTCCCTGGCTAAAGAATCAGCAATGCGATTTCCCTTACTCCTGTCGTGCCCTTTAACCCACCTAAGGATAATATTGTTATCTTCCGAGGCGTCGGCTAAATCTTAGTGGCACTCTAGTACTAGCCTCGATATAACACGTTGTCTGTTCAAGGCTAATAGGGCTTGTCTACTGTCAGTGCAGATTATTATGTTTTTGCCAGAAATTTCGCAATCGTACCATGGCCATTAACGCAACCTCCTTGACGTGCAGGTCCAGTGGGGTCAGACCAGTAATTAGTTCCATTGCTGCGGTTGGTGTTGTTCTCATGGCTCCTGTGATGTTTAAACAAGCCATTCGCTGTATTTGATATAATTTTTGGATGGCCGTTGCTTGTAGAACCTTCGGTCCCCATGCAATTGCTCCATACGTTAACATGGGTCTTATTATTGCAGTGTAGAACCAGGTGACCACAAGGGGTGACAGACCCCATGTGCGTCCCACTGTCCTCCGACACTGCTCATAAGCCACATATGCTCTTTTTGCTCTGCTTTGGAGATGAGAGTTCCATGTTAGTTTCCTGTTGAGGGTAATACCAAGGTATGTCACCTCTTCCAAAAAGTTTAGTTTGCTTTTGAAGATTTTGGGAGGTTTCAAACCCGATAAACTTCTTTTCCTGGTGAAAAGGACCATCTCAGTTTTCTAGGATTGATCGACAGTGAGTGTTCCTCACACCATTTTTCAATTAATTTAACCCCATCCTGCGCTCTATCGCACAGTGTGTTCACAAATTTGCCAGTCTGCAAGATAACCATGTCATCTGCGTATGCAATTGTGTAGAATCCATTGTTGAGGTAATTAATCAGGGTGTCTAGAACTATGTTCCACAGAAGGGGTGATAAGACTCCTCCTTGCGGACATCCCCTAATAACCAGTCCTCTTACTGTGATGTCTTCTACATTGATACTTATTGCTCTACTAGAGAGCATCTTGAGTATCCATTCTCGTACTACCAGAGGTACATTCCTGGAGTTGAGTGGCTGGGTAATTGTTGAAAAGTTTGTTTTATCAAACGCTCTCTCGATATCTATGAATATACCAAGGGTGGATTCTTTGTTGTCCAATGATCTTTCGATTCTGTCAACCACTTGGTGAAGGGCCGAATCAGTGGACCTTCCCGGAGTATATGCATGCTGATTTGGATGAATTGGGTTGTGAACTAGCACTTCATCTCTTAAATACAGATCGTCTAACCCCTCCATTGTTTTTAAAAAGAACGATGTGTGACTAATTGGTCGGAATGCTTTTGGTAAGGTGTAGTCCATCCTACCTGGTTTGGGTATAAATACCACTCGTACTTCTGTCCACTTACTGGGAATATACCTCAGCTCCTTCCATTCCCCATTGAAGTAGGGCTGGTCTTATTCCGTCAGGTCCTGGTAACTTGAAGGGGGAAAAGCCCTTATCAATTACTGCACTAGCAGATTGCCAGTCGTATTGTGAGGGTGTTGTTGGTACTTCCGTCAGTTTAACGTTCCAGGAAAGACAGAACCTGGGAATTGAGTTTCCATAAGAATCACAGCGCTCTCTTGAAGGTTGGCGGCCTTGTCGCCATTTTCCTTTGTCAGGATGCCCACACTCTTATGGTGGTTGTTTGAGAGTGCCTTCTGTAGCCTAGAAATTTGTGGGAAGTCTTCGACTGCCTCACAATAGGCTCTCCAGGCTTCTCTTTGCTTTTGTCTGCAGACTTTTTTGAACTCTTTGAGGTTGGCTTTATATATTCTTTGAGTTTTGTTCGTTTTGCCTCGTTAAAGGTCGTTCTCGCTGTCTTTTTGAGGTGTTCCAGTTCAGGGCACCACCAGGTTTTGGTCGTGCCACCAGTCTGAACCATCCTCATCGGACAGGATTCCTTATAGGAAATGTTTATTATGTTTTGGATAGATACTGTGTACCTTTCCAGTTCCTCATTATTGCTAGGAGTCAGGACCTCTGTTTCCCGCAGAGCACCTTTCAAGAGTCGATTGTAGAGAGCTACATCCGTACTCTTCGGGTCACGGGATTTTACAGTGGTCCTGAGATCCTGGCTTACCGTATAGGTGAGCCAGCGGTGGTCTGACATAGAAATATGATCCGACACTTGCCAGTCCTAAACTTTGTTTGATATTTTGGCTGTCGCTAGCGTAATATCTATTAATGTTTGGCTACGGGCATTAATAGATGTCAGCTCCGTGCCTCTATTTAAAATTGTTAGATCTTCCTCAATTATATATTCATAAAGAGACTTACCTCGAGCGTTGATATCCTTGCTGTCCCAGCTCAAGTGGAAGGAGTTTGAGTCGCAACCCAATATCAGCTCCATTCTCTGGTTGAGGCAGTGATCCACTAGTGCCTCCATCTCTTTAGTCGGTGGTAGGGTGGCTGTATCTGAAGGTGAGTACATTGATGCGAGTACCAACGCCGTATATTTGCCTCTTCCATCTGGACATTCCACTTTAACCGCAGTAAGGTCTGAGGTGCAGAATTGTGCCATCGGAGAGGCTCTGTATTTCCTAGGGACATATTATACAATATTTGAATAGTAAAATATTACTCACCAAAGGATCTTTAATTGGAAAACGGTGCATATGAACTTCTTCTTGTTACTATTACAATTCAAACACACAGCAATAAAATACCATTATTCCTATTTCATAATCATCAATTACACGACCACATCGAAAAATATTGTAAAACGTGATTTATGTTTATGAACACATGCGCAATTGAAGAAAAAACAAATTACAGCGGCATTACGTTCACAACATAACACATTGAGTGTAAGAGTTATATTTATACACCACAGCGCTCACAAACGCACCACGAGAAGCGTTTACCCCGTCGTTCAGCTGACAAGTAGACTGTGTGTTTTCGCTCCTCAAGTCATCAGTCAATTTTGGTTGAGCGCAAATTTTAAACTGATAGAATTTGTATTCAAATTTTATCTTGATAGGTAATTTCAAGCAGCAAATATGTTAAAGACAGTATGCAAAATTATGTTGCACAAGTACTCTCATAATATTTAAATCTGTCCATTATTGACCTAACCCACTGAATCTCATTAAATTTCCGCTCCTGCAACTCTATAATGATACTTCCAAAGCATGGTGTTGAAAAAATAGCTATAGAAGCGCGTATATTCCTGTATTATTGGTAAATAAAAGTTATGTTGTCCGTGATACTGTTTTATTTCGAGTGATTCTGTAAATTATAATATTATTCATATGATTGAAATGATTATTTTTTTCACTTGTCAAAATCTGACATTTTGGTGGTTTTAACCAATAGCAATACATTATTCTAGCCAATCATTCGGTATTATACTGATAATTCTGCTTCCTCATCGATAAAACCTTGTTTACATCGAAACGTCAAAATTTTACTTTGAATTTGTCATTATTGACAACTAAAAGTGCTTCGAAGTTTATTGAAAAATGAACAAAAACCGATTGAGTGCCATCACCCAAGAGAATATTAAACATTCGGGTAATACAAAATTTTAAATTTATGAAAAAAATAATCTTCCCAAATACAACTCGCTCTTCAAATTTTATCACATAATTTTTTATTTTCATCACTCAAACTTGTTTATTTGAGGCAAAAACATTCAAACAAACCGAATTTAGATAAAATCCCTCGTCCTAACGGACTCGTGATTTTATCAATCGGTTTGTTTTCATATTCTTGCCAAATAAACAAGTTTTCGTGAAAAAGAAAAAATTATCGATAAAATTTGAAGCACTCGTGGTATTACCTTTGATAATTTTTTACTGAATATAATAACCAATCAAATTACTTAATTTCAAGTCATGTGTCAAATTTCATCCAATTACCGCTGTATTACAGCGATAATACCCTACATGTGGTGTTTCCAGTTTGGTGTTTATTTTTTATTAAAAATTAATTAAACGTCAAACTGACAACTGGATTAAAAATGTCGCGAATATTTGGTATTGCATCCAACCATTCAATTAATTTACCAATTGTACTTTTCACAACTATAGTTTTAAATGAAAATGAATAATATTTGATTAAGGGCCGGTTTTACAAGAGAGATTTATACTAGGTATAGTTATTCTGGGTATAACTTTATACCCAGAATAACTCTACCTATTATAAATCTCTCTTGTAAAACCGGCCCTGAGGCTAATAAAGTATTGAAAATTATTGAACGTCAGATTGACAATTAATCTTTTGATATCTACAAAGTGAAAAAGTATCTTATCGAATACTCCTCGGGTCTTGATAAATACTCAAAATTTTGTCGTAGAGAATCCTCCAGTCGTGTTGCTCAAAAATAATAGCCCTTGGCCTACGGCCTTGGGCTATTATCAAGCAACACGCTTTCAGCATTCTCTATGAAAAAATTACCTCGGTATTATCGGGGTATTACTACTGATAATATAATTGTGTTGACGTTTATAACTGAATAAAATATAATTGTGTTGACGTTTATAACTGAATAAATATTCGTATTGTGATTTAATTTCCATCATAAATGCCCTTTATTGTAGCAGGTATTGATCTTGAATTTAAATGCGATGCGCAGATTTATTTTTTAAATTGCTAGGGAAGTCGTTAGGTTTATTTCTACTGCAAAGAAAAGATTCATTGTCATGCTATTTTTTACGGTGTTTGCTTTAACAGAATAAAATAGTCTAAACAGAATTTGACTTTTACGTGGCGAGTTCGAATTTGATAAAAATATTCTCTTGGGCTCATGCAACTTTTACATTCATAATATGGAATACTTGTTTATTGGATTTTATCATTATAGTAGTAGATAAAATATAGTATTCAACTAACATTACTACATTTCCTCTGGTTAAATTATATACTATTATTATTAAAATAAATTTGGCGGTTGGTTAGAACTACATCCGTTTGGTATTGACACATAACTATTTTTTTTAGTGTCTCAATAATATGAGACTCACTCTGATTTTTGTAATAGGTAGTGAACTTTTTCTACGATTTTCTGTCTGCTAAAGTTGATGCGTCTCTCCTCTATGCTTCAATATGTTATCCATCACTGTATTCCATGTCTCTTTTGGTCTGTTTCATCTGTGATTCCGTATCGTACACACACTTTACGTGTCTGTTGTTATTTATTCAATGTATACTTAATTGTCATGCAGTGTAATTTGTACTATAGGGTCTATCCCCTTCTATTATACGTGTGTTTCTAATTTTATCTTTCCAGTAGCATATTTCATTTCGGCATTCCATTGGCTTGTATTTCCCTTTTTCAAGCAAAGATTCTGCGATTCTTATCCGTACGTTAGTACTGGTTTATACAGGCTGTTTTACGACGAGCTTACACTATTTATATATTGGCGACTACCCACTAGATTGCTGAAAAAATTGACATAGATGCAGAATAAGTTATAACAAATTTGATAAAAATATTTCACCGAAAGTGAACGACAACTTTGTTATTTTTAATGTATCAATTGAAAACCGCCATTCTATCGGCCTATCAACAAAACTGCCCACTGAGGGAGAGGAGAAATCACAGAGGATCACCGAGGTGGAGCAGAGACTTAGAGAAGAAAAGAGTAGAAGTTCGGAAACTCTTCAACCGAGCTAAAGAAGAAGAGCTCACTCAGGATTGATAAGGGAAATACAAAATCACCACATTCTTGGGATGCCCTCGGATCTTTCTGTCACAAAACTTCAGGTGGACAAGCCCCTTGTCCTCATTTCAACGAGAGACCAATGGGATAGCGAACAAATCGGATCGTGATCGGATCCAAAACCGGAAACGGGGCTGGAGCGGCAGGAATCAGGAGCAGGAAACCCAGAGTGGAAATCATAGTCAACCTGGGCAGGTACGCTACCATCTTTCAGGCTGAAGTATACGCCATTGAACTGGCTGCAAGAGAGCTGACGAATCAACCTGTTGTAAAAAAGAACATCCACATCCTGTCAGATAGCCAGGCTGCTCTTACAGGATAAAATCTAAGATGGTGTATAACTGTCTACAATCCCTTGAAATACTAGGCAAAGGAAGCAGAGTCATTTTGACCCTGGGTGCCGGCGCATCGAGGAGTGGAGGGCGATGAGGAGGCCGACACTCTGGCAAAAAAGGGATCAGAGACTTTATTTATCGGACTTGAACCATTTTTTGGCATTGCGGAAAGCACTGCTAGATCAGCCATAGCTACCTGGGCGGAGAGGAAAACCTACACGTACAGACATACCGGGGCTCTCTCACTCGAAGGCGTTCATACACTACCCTTCGAGTACAAAAAATAGACAGATCCTGGAATGGAGTAGAACAAACCTACACATTCTGACGGGAATGCTTACAGGATATTGTCGACTAAATTACCACCTAAAGAAGATGAGTCTGGTTCAGACCTCGGACTGCCGGTTCTGTAATTTGGAGGACGAAACTGCGGAGCACATACTATGCTTATGCCCAGTCTTGGGCAGGGTAAGGTATAATATATCCGGCTTTGATACCTTAGAGCCGACGACTTCAAAAAAGTATCACCAAATACAACCATGGACTTCGTCAAAAGCACTGGCTTGTGGGGTGAGCCACAATAGACCTAACGAAGGTCGCAGTGGAGGTGGCTAGAAGGACCCACTCACATAGAACTTAACCTAACTTAACCTATTTTCAATGTAACACCCTCTATATTATTATCTTTTCGGATTTTACATAACATTCCAATGTAGCTTTGTGTGGCATATACGCAATATCGAATACTTGTCGAGATATTAATTTTTTCAACAAAAACCGCCATATTTAAAATTCTATGCGAACCCCAAAGGAGACGTCATTGTAATAACGGAGTTGGCAGCAACCATGTCACGTCAGCCAACCAGACATGACACGCTATTCATTTGTCAATTGTGAAATCAATAATAATGTTGAGGTAGCCATGTTTACAAAAAGACTTATATAAATCTGAAATTATTTGTCTTAATACCACAACATTACCACAGTGTTCTGTTTTTTTCTTAGTTTTTCCGTTAGTATGGCAATCACTTTTATCTTATCAATTATAAGACATAACGTTCGGGTACTGGTGAAATTTCCGACGAACAGAACATCTTATCGCATTAAGCTTCTAATCCGAAAGTGGTAAACTAAGAGCAGCTCGACTAGCTTGAACTTGGCTCGACACGCTGCTTCGTGACTAGATGACTTTTAAATTTCAAACTACTTATCAGCAACTTCCAG
Organism: Galerucella tenella; assembly: GCA_910591685.1. Classification (NCBI taxonomy): domain Eukaryota; kingdom Metazoa; phylum Arthropoda; class Insecta; order Coleoptera; family Chrysomelidae; genus Galerucella; species Galerucella tenella. Next base: position 33,430 of record CAJUYH010001767.1, read on the forward strand.
TTTCATATTATTATGTCTTGAAGTGATAATCAACTTCATTTATTTGATGCTCGAAGATATTGGTAACTACGTCTTTCTGTTACCTATTATTTATTTAAAATAATAAGGCAAGATAAATTGCAACGGCGACTCAATGTGGAGAGCACCTCAGGTGTGAATTCGGAGACCAAACTAATATTAATTCAGGGAGTAGTCTTACCGGTTCGCGGGTAATCCTACTTTATTTAAGTTATTGAAGTTATATTGAAGTTGATGAGATAATAAATGAAGTTAAGAAACCAAATGAATTTAATAAGTTAATAAATCAAGTTAAATGTAATTAAAGTTAATCAACAAAGGTAAGTGGGCGCCACCCTGAATAATATTAGTCGACTTGTTCTTCACCTCACCACTCTCTATCAACAAACCTGGAAATGTTGGAAGGGAAGGAATATGAACAACGTTGTTAAATTTACAAGTTGTATAATGATTAAGAAAAAATATCACAGGAAAATATAAAAAAAATTATGGTTTTTTGTGTTGAAGCACGTTGGTTTTAAAATTAGTTCACTGGTTACTTCCCTTGATTCCAGACTGTTTTGTGGTCTCAGGTATGTCTCAGGTAACTCAGTTAACTTCAGGTACAAATTCTCAGGCAAGTCCAGGTACTTAGTAAGTCTCAGGTACTAAGTAAGTCTCAGGTAACTCAGGTAACTTCAGGTACTCAGTAAGTGCTAAGAAAGATACATTGTATCAGAAATAGTTACAATCTTTTTCGTGTAAAATTCAGGATATCTGCAGTAATTCGTTTTACAAGTGTTTAAGAAATTCATTTAAGAACGTGGTTCATAAAAAAAAATATATGGGTCGCCAGTGACCCAGCCGTTTGGTTTCTCCATTGAGCGCGTTTAAGTCTTCGAGCTGTGGGTCCATGTAGCTTCAGTACTTGTTGATAGCTTATGATGTGCATATGTGTTTTTCGGTCAAAATTTTATTATCGCCGGCTATAAGCTATTCCGTGTGTTTTGACCCCACGTTGTGGTTTGCGTTGTACTTTTTCCAAGGTAAGTTTAGACGTTCATTTTATTTTTTCGTGTCCTAATTATTATTATTACAGGAAAATGGAAGATAAGAAGCAAAAACTTGCTAAAAGGCAGAAATTGCATGAGCAAGCGCGCCCTCTTGACGAAAAAGAACTTTGGGAGGAGCTTTACAATGACGAATCAATTCATTTGTACTGCATCAGCTCCAAATGTTGGACCAAGGTGATACTCGATCCAATTTTCTAAAAAAATTAGCTGACGTTTTGGTAGTCCATTATATGAAGCAAAGATCAAAAAATAAAAGCTTGCCAAGAAAATTAAGACAATCTATTTGCGACCACCTTGGATATCCTGACGAACTCTCGCCTCAAGAACCCCAAAACAGTTCACGTCGTTGTTACTTTTGCCCAAGGTCTCGGGACCGAAAAGGATGCCTAAATTGTGAAAAAAATATGTGCGCAGAACAACAATTTAGCATTTGTGAAGACTGTAAATTGTAATCTTACTTGATCTTCTATTTTTTATTAAGAATTTGTTTTCAGGTTCCTTTATGTATCAAATATGTTTATTTAATCGTTTATTTGTTTATCATAGTTTTTCATAGTTATATATCACTTTTATATCCTATAGTCAACGCATACCTTTTCTTCCTGCCACATTGGAAGCAATTTCAAAAAGGGTCACCGGCGACCCCACCTTGTGGTTATTGTTTCAGTTACGTTACATTGTGGTTCTAGGGTTAATAAACGTATCGTCAATACAAAATCCATCCAAAATCCATCTATTGTTAATATCGCATCTAATTTATTAACAGTAAAGCTATACGAGCATAAGTGAATGCTAACTAATATCACTGTTCGATTTTCATTCAAATTAATGTATATATATGCCTAGTTGTACGCCAAATCATAACATTATTGTTTATCCACTAGAAGACATACAGTTCCCAACCACAAGCTAATTGAATTATCTATTAGCTTGATATTACCCGACAGACGGATGTAATAGGAGCTTTCCTTTTTGAAATTCGCTTCACATCTCGTTATTAAGCATCCCCCAACGGAGGAGATTTCAAATATTTCTGTTTCATATGTTTGTGTGACCCAAATAGTCATAATTTCTTATAGGCCAGTCGGTATGGGTCATTTTAGACCAAAGGTACAAGTAATTAGCAATACGGCTGATTTTTTTATAAGTACTTTGAAGGATGTAGATTAATATGAAAAAAAGTTTACCAGTCCATCGATTTCCCAAATTAGAAAAAAAACAAAAATCTTTTTTTCGGAATTGTTCAATATTTTACGCTGGGAGGAAGGTGAAGAAGAATGTGTAGGGGAAATGTTTTGCAATAAAAAAGGTCTCTTCCGTTTTTTTCGTCCGATCAATGGTTTGTCCGTAAAAAACTTGGTAAACTAATGAGCTTATTCTGTACAAAAATGTTAGCGGTAACAGCGCTGTAAATCTTCAAGGTCGAGAGATGTTACGAAAAAGCTATTCTGTACGCTTTTGATGTAACTTACATCGATGTATAATAACATTTTCGCTGTTAAAATAACGCCGACCAGAATATTCGACGTTAGGAGTGTTTTGACACTGTTTGTTATAAGTTGAATTGTAAATTTTCATGAAATGAGTCAAAATGAACATCAATATAATTCCATTTTTGGGGTGCTAGCAATATTGAAACAAAAAATTAGCCAAATTTTAAGGAATAAATTGAAATGATTTTTTAGGAATTATATGCGTATAGAAAGAAAAATATCACGTGACTCACAAAATCCGTTTGATATACCGGAAGACCTTTTCATTGCCTATTGCAGGCTGAATAAAGAAATTAATTTGATACTTAGAGCCACATGCAAAAAATCCAGGAAATGCAAACGCCATCCATTTTTTAAATAAAAATGATAAATGAATAAATCCACTAATAACTTATCTATTATAATATAACGATAACCTAAAAATTCATCTTCCTTCTGGGCCCGTATTCTTAAGGGACTAGTGAGAATCTCACCAATGAGATAGGTGTATTGCACGGTTGCCTAAAACATGAGAGTTTCAAATTTGTTGTATTTTTGAAGGAAATAGTGAGATCCGCAATATCACCGGACGAAATCCAATACGCATGTTTCTAAGCTTCTCACCGCTTTTGGCGAGATTCTTTATCGGTCCGAACCATGAGAAATTGAATCTCTCTCGTTTCAGGCAACCCGTAATGCATCAATCTCATTGGTGAGATTCTCACTAGTCCCTTAAGAATACGGGCCCTGGTTCCTTGACCTCTTGCTTTACATCATCCGACCAAAAGCTTCTACTACACAAAGTAATATGAGTGAATTTAGCTGCGATGTAATATTGCGCTGTCAATAATTTTTTTACATTGGGTTGTTCAGAATACGATTTTAAACCACGCTGTTGAATTTAATTTAACATTGCGATTTCAACTAAATCGATGTTAAATTTACAGCTGTTACGGATAGATGTTCAGAATAAGCCACTAAGTATGTGTTCCGCATCCGCGCGACTCTGCTGCACGGCGGAAAAAATTATAGATATTCAATCAGAATTTTCTTTTAAATCTTTGGTGAGAGTTGAGGCTGCAAATAATAAATAAAAGGTGATAAAGGTATGAAAAAAATCATATCTTAAAATTATACATTAATCATCTTTTATTCATTTTCACTATAGACATTTTGTTTGTTGAAGGTTAATCGTTATATTACATGAGTATCACATTTTATTTTGAAAATATAAGGAAGATTTCTACCCGAATCTATAAAAATTGCTATTTTCGCTTATAATACAAAAAATCATTGAATCCAAAAATGCATGTGAATTAATTAGTTTTGAAATTATATATTCTTGACATTAGAAGAATTCTCCCCAACATTTCTACGCAAACCCCATTGAAATTACTCCAGTTTTATCAAAGTTACAGTATTTAATATATATTTTCTTGTAAATTCAAGATTCCCAAAATTTACAAAATAATGAAAAGTGCCGTATTTCGTAATTTGGAAAAATTAATTATCCGTACATTTTATCTATGGAGCAGACCTCCTAAATTACAGTATCCATCCTTCGGAAAATTGTTTCAATGCCACCTTATTATATAATATATTTTTTATTGAGATACTTTGTTTTTTATTAGAAAATGATATTTATATTATAACAATGTCCGCCATAAAGTTGGAACCATATGGGAATTTTTTTTACTATTGTAGTTAAATAACAACTTTGGATAGCAATCACTTCTGCTTCTAAAATAACTTAAAATGCGCCAAGTCAAAGTTGACAGGTAACATCTGTCACTTGTCAAGTTCGTAATTTTGGAAAAAATGTCCTAAAAACGGGTCAATTTGTTAAAATTTCGAAAAATGTTACTTGGAAATTATGATTCTAATCACATTTTATACTTATGTGCCGATTTTGAGAGAGAAATTTTGATGTTCAATAAATTACATATTTTCGTATTTTTTATTCACCCCCGTATCTGGCTACTTTAAAATCATTTGATACTCTTTAAATTAGTATAAAGGCTACCATTCCATTGCATATTGTGATCATAATATTCGTACGTAAGCTGGCTTTGAAGATTATTGATATTTTCAACTAAAAAATAGGTAGTCTCTGGATTATTTTCCAAATTTCAAAACAATCAGATATTGTTTTTCAACTTTTTCTTTATTAAACTTTAGTTGGATAGTACAAAAATGGTTTTAATTATAATCTGAATATCTTAACGCATAACGACTACTTCAAAATTACAAACAATAAATAGAACACTTTAAAGGAAATTACATCTCCGTGTGCCTCCCTTCGGTTTCCATACATTTTTCTGTTCGACGGTTAAATTCCCTGACAGCATTTAGTAAGAACTGCCTAGGTATATTTGCATACTCTTCCCTTATAACATCTTCCAAATGATCCACATTTTGAAAGGGCCTTCTTTTATATACTGTTTCTTTTAAATATCCCCAAAGGAAAAAGTCCATTATGGTCAAATCGGGGGATCGCGCCGGCCAAAGAAATTCAGAAAACCTCCCGATCCATTTTCCTCTGAACAAAATGTTTAAAAATTCCCTGCCTGCAACAGTACTGTGAATTGATGCTCCATCTTGTTGAAAAACCAAACGCGACTTTTCATTCAACGGCATTTCATCTACAAATGATGCAATTTCTTGTTGTAACAAGTTTAAGTATCGTCTAGCATTTAAATTTTGTCTGAAAAAATAAGGTCCAATTAACCTTCCGTTAACAATGCCACACCACACATTAGTTTTATAGCAACGACATTCCATTCGAGCCATACATCAGACAATTTTTGACCGATTTCTAAGTTTGACCTCTCGTTACATTCACAAATGTCTAAACTTTCGTAAAATAATTCGCAAACATATACAGTGAGAAACAAAAAATTTCCAGTCAGTTTCAAAGTTTGGTAAAGTTTGGATGTGTCCACCATTATGTTTTTTAAACAAAACGCCAAATATCAGATTAGTAGTGTGTCTTGATCAATTATCTTTTAAACAAAACCGACATCAATAAAATCGACCTATGAATAAAAAAAATATCAATAAAAAAGGAAATTCCGGTTTTTTTTGGACAACCCTATATATAGGTAATTTGCTAAAAATGATTATGTGCTATGACAAAAAAATGCCATCTTAAAGCCGACGCTTTCCTCTTCAAAACACCGTATTACTATTATTAATATCTATATTATAACCCCACAATAGTTTTTTTTCATTGGTGAACCATTTTACCTATTTAAAGCACGCCTCAGCGTGTTTAAATCGAACTTTTTAGCACGCGCGTGTTTTAAAGTTACCGTGGCAACATCAACAACTCGATAAACGAAGTCTAAATCTATAGTCTAAATCATGTCTAAATGTCAATTTTTTTATTATTGATCTGACGGGAGTAGTTTGTAACGTCAAAACTTTTATTCGAACGATATTTAACAATGTCAAATTTATAAATTAAAATGGAAAGTGCCGTTGGTATTGTTTGAAATATTAATATTTCCATTTTTCAAATCTTAGGAAATGGTATTTAAATTAATACTATTGACATTCACAGAACTCAATAAGGTTGAACTTCCATCAAAATACAAATTAGTTTATGTTTTTCTCATTTCCATGACAACGCAAGATGTACATCATATACGTCACGAATTCAACCATTTGACATTAGTTGACGTTTCCATCTATGATTTCCATTTCTTGTTGTTGTAGTAGTTATAGACCGGTATTTATAATTTCAAAGTGCACCAATAAAAAAAAATATCGTAAAGTATTCGTGGATATTGAGGTTTTTAAAACACTTGCTTTATTTCGAGCACTCCGGCTTCGCCGTCGTGCTCCTAAAATCGCGCGTGTTTTAAAGACCTTAATATCCACTTATACTTTAATATATAGTGTAACTATTGTCAATGTGATGACCCATATTTTTAATCCCTTTGAAGGAAAAAGCCGCCAAATGACGTGCATAAAATTGTTTCATAAATTCGAATATTGTGAAATAATGCTTTTCAAATGTAATTCAAATTAATATAGTGGATTAAAATTAACCTGCATAAGTTTTGTAATACAATTCAAGGTCATCACATTAACATTAGTTACACTATACTAATAATGTACTCCGCAGCACTTCAAAAAATAGAGTCGCGCGGATGCGGAACACATACTTAGTTTACCGAATTTTTTCCGGACAAACCATTGCTCGGACGAAAGAAATGCAGGAAACCTTCTTTGTTGCAAAACACTCCTCCTACACGATGGTATTTTTTATTTCTCTCTTCCTACCAGCGCAAAATATTGGAAAATTTCGAAAAAAAAAGTTTTCTGATTTTTTTTCCAATTTGGGAAATCGTTAGACTGGTAAACTTGTTTTTATATTAATCTACATACTTTAAAGTACTTATGGAAAAAAAATCAGCCGTATTGCTAATTTTATAACTTGTAGTTGTTGTTGTCTCGAAGTGGTTTTGTAATTTTATAGTTGGAAATTGGAATCAAAAGGGAAATAATGTTTTGTTTTAATAAATTATGTATAAACTATTTGAGAAATGTGGAGAACGTTTCATAATATTCCTTTGTCTCGGTATCCAGCCTCAAGGATTTAGTAATAAAAGTTTATATATCACTCATTGTACAGTAAACAGTAACAGATCCGTAGTCGGTGAGATTTATATACTGGGACATGAATTAAATTCAATTTGTAAGAAAAATCACCGGATTTCTCAAGAACCAAATCCATTTTTTTCAATGGATCCGAACAAATTAAACTATATATTGTTACCGTATTGGCTTGAATTTTTTACATCTAAGTGTCAAAAAATGACGTTTCATGGTTCAGATATTTGGACGAAAATAACCTTCATCTACAACCAACTTTAAATTAGTCATTGAGGAACCAAAAAGAATGTGTGAAATCATAAAATATACATACGTTAAAAAGCGTGCGTAAATGAACAATGCTCTCATTATAACACCCAAAAGCGTGCGTAAATGACCAATGCTTTTTAAATGGGGTTTTCATTTCAACACTCTTTTTTAGCTACGTGATTATCTAGTGGCCTTGAATTTAGTCGTTTGTTGTATAAACTTTTGTACTGACAGTAAATTTGACAGAAGTGTCAGACATAGTGAAAAATATTTGTTCCTAAAAAGAAAGACAGATTACCCAATGTTATAATTAGTAATTTGAATAATTGTCCTCATTTTACTGTGAATATGAATTTAAATGATTAGAATTCGTTGTGTATAGGTATATTTGTTTATTATAGAAAATTCATTTTTATGTTTTTCAACCCCTTGAGAGCAATTTTTTATTATTTTTTCTTCATGTGCTCGTAGATAAACTTGTGTATGACACTTGTGCGTGAAATACTTTTGCGCACTCGTTGCGAAAAAGGCACTCGCTATGCTCGTTCCTTGCATTTTCGCAACTCGTGCGCAAAAGTATAACTTCACGCACTTGTATCATAAATAACTATTTTCTACAATCACATTGAAGGCTTTTTCACTTGCCATTGACAACGAAAAGTTGACGTTTTTTGAAGAGAGTTACTTCACGCTCGCTGAGCGTAAAAAATGGCAAAACGCTCGTTGCTCATAACAACCGATACTACAAACCCAATGGTATTGACAGTGACAGATATAAAAGTTTGAAACATATTTGAACTGACAGATTTTAAGTTTTTATGTATTCCACTTTATATTTGCTTTTAGTTACGATTAAGTGATTGCAGAAATAATGTTGTATGTATTACGAGCAAAAACGTGCAATTATTGCTTTCGAGTAATTACCATTATTCTCAAGCAATAATGTATCACTTTTCGCTCTTAATACATGAATAAATATTTCAGTAAGGTAATAAATAATTCAATGTTACCTAGGCAACTTTTTTCGTCCTTAGCCAAAAGTTTTTTTGAACGCCATTGATTTCAATTTTATTTATTCGGTATATTTATATTGAATGAGCAATTAGAACAATTTTGAGAAAGAATGTGATGTGAACTTGAATTTGGGGACGAGCTAGCACTTGCGTTGTCCGTTATCATATTGGTATTCTCCAAATCCAATGTTACGTTCGATTGGGAGACGAAATGTGATACCGGTTTAAATGAAAAACAATAGGATGAAAAATTTTCTCTAATATTGGCGAAGAATGTTTTTCTGGACTAAGTGGATTACCGGCCCTGGCCCCGGCTTTGCCTGGCACAGTAATCCCCCGTATCGTCCTTATAATCTAATATACTATTATTTCACCAGCCAAATATCTCATTTCTGAGATAGTTGAACTAATAAGAATTATCTTTCCGCTTTTCACAGAAACGATTGTGATACTGTGCTATTGTTATCGGATTAACGATTACTTGCTGTGTATTTTGGTCTTAAATCAATCAAGTTGGCATAAGTCAAAACGAAATATCTTGGAAGGAAGTATACCGAGAAATATTATCCCCATAGAAGTTACGGACTCGTACGACCTTTATCTTCAAGTAATTAATTAGGTGAAAATATTCCGGTCTAACCCGCCTTTCAGCTCAAGAGAAAACGCTCTTCATATCTAAGTATCATCTTTCAAGGACACGAGCCGAAAAATTCCGTGACTTTGTTCACATTTCCCCTTATTCCTATCAGATAGCTTCAATCCATTTAAATTTTCCAGGAAGGAGATCGAATTTGTGTTGACATTGTGCTCTAACATTGATTAATCATATGAACTTATCTTTGGTTATCAAGAAATAATCCACTCAGGATTCCTGTAACAATTGTCATATTCAAGTGAAGCGGGTTATCAATAGGTGAAGGAGAGTAGTTGTTGCTTCCCAGTGTACGGTCTGCTCTTTGGAAAGTAATTTTAAATTTGTAAGAAATGAAGTTTAATATTTCGTTTGTCAGCGTTCTTCGACCAGGAGTTTGCTGTGTCTGCTTTGGCACGTTTGGTTTGGAAGTGGGGTTTACTACCATTTCAGCAACTATATCAATTTTTTTATTATCACTAAATGTTTGGCATCTTGAACACTACCTGTTGCTTCAAACTTATGAAGAAGCTCCCTCAAATAAGTTCTCGAGATAGAGTGATCTGGGTATCTCTCATTAAATAAACGTACCGCTTCATGGAGATTCTTTCTAGATTCACCAATTATTAAGATATGGCTATGTAGCCAATGTCAATGCCTTTCACTATTACGTTACCTGTTACCATTCGTAGAGAAGTTTACAACACTTTATTATTACCCTCCAAATTTTATGAATGTAAGTGTAGCTGTTCAAAAGATACGAAGGGGGGAAGGGAACTTTTGAATAGCACTGTATAAGAAAAGCTTCACAAAGCCAAAAATTTCAAGGTTTATCATTTAAAATTTCATGTCGTCATTTAAGAGAAAGGAGATAGGAAAAAAATTCGTTAATCAACAATTGCATAACTTTTTGGAAAATTGATTTAAAATTTTTTTTACAACGGGCATAAATTCTTCTAAGTATCTGGATAATACCCTAATTTATTCAAATTTTTAAATTCATATTTGTTACTATGAAAAAATAATTTTCTGTGGTACGTCGTGTTTAGTGGCAGAGCACCCATGCCGTAATCGCTGCGCGGAGCCCTATTTTCAGCGTTAAATTGAAACTATTAATAATAGAGGTAGAGTTCCGGAAGCTAAAGCTTTTTTTTCGAAAATTTACTTCTCTTTAAGAACCTTTTCTCCAAATATCGTGAATATTAATAGTTCACGAGTGATTAACAAAAGCCTAAATACCTCTTTTTTTCATCTTATTTTGTTAATAACAATCGCATTTTTTTACGTGCAGTAAAATCCTCAAAACACATTTCTCTAGAGGTCATTCCGAATCCAATGAGCTAATGCTCATATTTTTAGGAGCTTTATCTCTATTTTTCACGTTTTTCAACTTGTAGACTTGCTTTCGAACAATAATTCCTCACTTTTCGCTCTTAATACATAAATAACTATTTATTCCAGTTTTTGTTCAGTTTTATGGACGTTCGCTGCAGGTCCCCATTTTATAATGAAAAACTAGCGTGTTTTATTTTGGCAATCATTGAGAGACCAAATTTATTCTATTTGGTTGTCCCTTATGAATGCTATTTGTTAAGGGGCATTCGATCGAAATTATTGTTAATTAAAACAAGAATAATAATTTAAATTGATATGAATGTTTTTGTTGCTTGATATAAATTGTTAATTTGATGTATAAATTAATTCCTATTTCAACGGTTTTTTTTGTAATGATAAATGTTTTTTCCTGTGTGCGGTGAAATAATATTTATTTTATTGTTTACATTTATTGGGTTCATGAAATTGAATTCTTCATATTAATTTTTTGCTAATTCTATTTTTGACCTTTTACAATGGATGATGCATAATCATTTGTTTCAAATTATATCGTTGTTTTTTTGTTTGGAAGCTATTATTTCACGATGAATATTAATGTATCCATGAATTTAGCTAATGTTCCAATTAAAACCAAATCTCAAATATCAAATTTGCAATATACCAAACATTTTAACATTATTAAAAGTATATCATCCAATAATTAATATGAATTTTGAATTGAAGCTTCTCGACTTTTTTACTGACATTGCTGCCGAATGGCTTATTGCATTTTGCTTCGTGCCTCGTCATAGCACCTATTCCTTTGTCTCCTGTAGCAGTTGAGAGAAGCATGTCCACCATTAATACGTACTAGACTGTCCACTGTTGCCCGAGTGGGCACTTGATAAAGCTCAAAATAGTGGATAATGAAGAATATAGATTTAGTGGTAGGGGAGAAGAAGCCTCCTCCATATACTCGTGAGTTACATAGTAATTCAGAATCCTAGAGCGCAATAACTACGAGATCACAGAATAAAAAAGGGACACGCTCAAGATATCCTCAAATTTTTCCGGGAAATTGGTCTAGAAAAGGACAGAAACCAAGGTCCTAGTGAATGTCACCCCAATATAGTTAAATATTGATTCATACATACATAACAGAAAGTGATCGTATACTCATCAATTCAGGAGGCCGCTTCAAAAGATTATCTTCTTAGTTTGTCGAAAATCTGGAGAGTCTGATGGAATAAGGCCACTACCAAAAACCCTGCTCCAACGATATTTTTTCGCCAAAGTATCAAAATTTAACGAGACATCCAACGAATGTCTCATGGTTCCATCATCGCCACTTCTTGCTAAATATCCGGCCATCATACTAAACAAGTGTGTGTTTTGCAGTGGGCTTCATCACATTTTCGTATGTTGTTTGTTTATGTTTATTTCACAACAAAACAGAAATATACAAACTACAAAATTTAACTAACATTTTTGATGTAGAAGTAAACAATTAATCACTGAAGCTGAGAGTAACTAGGTTACCAACAGCTTGTGTGTGATATAATATATAGATACAGTAAAATTTAAAATTTAATTACAAAGATACAATTAAGTAAATATTATTTTTAGTATTAACAGTACAATAACAATGATCAATCCGGTATAGTATTGACAAATTTAGTAATATTGACAAGTTCAGTAGATATGGTGAGTCGGGTAGGTAGATATAAATTAATTCTCAACACATACATACACATATATTCGCACATACACACAACCACATATTTTTCTTTTTACGTCTTGTTTATTATATTTTGGAAACAGTCTCTACTTTTTGATAATATCCATTTTTTTATTTCACATTTAAAT